>JAAEAF010004895.1:72719-90194 GCA_011037195.1 Triatoma infestans
TAATATAACTTTTATTTAAATTGAATTTAACAGCATCAATTTTAAGAATTTCTGGCCAAGAAATACGTAATTAGATTTGCGTTCGACTTTCGGTTTTAGCCTTGGAATGTTATTTGATGTATTTATATAAATAATATACACTTAAAGTATGTTTGCTATGTATATCTGTCTACGACATAATGATAAGGTAGTTGGACATAAAAGCCCGCCTGAAAAAAATAGGCATTACTTTATTTTATTTTATTTCATATATTTAGCGCATCTAAACACTTAGGAAGTGCCTGTAAGGATGAGGGCAAGGCAAAGTTTTAGCTACCTACAGTGTTTCAGTTTTAACCCATACATACGATTCGCTAAAAACATCATACTTATTCGGTAACCTCAAAATATAAATATAAATATTTCTGGTGAAAATTCAATTTCAAAAATATGAAAATGGACTTCCTTTTATAACATACTTCCTGCGAGAAAGTATATTAGATTTTTACTGAGATATATATATTTTTTTTTTTTATTTATTTGTAATTTACATCTGTATATAAATACAATAGTAAATGTGCGGAAAGATACAAATCACCAGAGTCACTTGTGTGGAGAACTCACCCAGCGATGAGACTCCATAAAAAAAACATATGGCTTTACTTAGTTAATAACTTAGTTATTCATTAGAGAGTCTCGGGCCAGCGGCGTTTCAATCGTCTGGGAGGATTATCTGGAAGGGTAGAGGAACTTAGCTGGCGTACTAAAGGATTAGGGTGAGCAGAGAGGGATAGATGGAACTTTTTGTATTTGGTTTTAGCAACTTCGTTTATGTAAGGAATATTGAGGTCTTGATGTAGGGTGAGATTTGATACATAGAAGGGGGCATTGACAATTTTTCTGAGGATTTTGGATTGGAATGACTGGATTCGGCGGGAATTGGAATTTTTGGTTGAACCCCATAGTTCAATAGCGTATGTCCACATAGGTTTGAGTAACACCAGGTAAATCAGTCTTTTATATTGTAGAGATAGTTTAGATCGTCTGCCGAGTAGTAGTGATAATAGTTTAAATCGTCTGTTGAGGTCTTGTCTTTTTAGTCGTGTATGGGGGTTCCAGGTGAGCCGTTTGTCGATGTATAACCCTAAGTAGCGTACATAGTCAGCAGTTGGAAGAGAAATACCATTAAAATATAGAGGGGGCAATGTAGTCCGTCTTAATGTAAAAGTAGTGTATTGGCATTTTGTCTCGTTAATTTTTTTATTCGCCATTTTTTTGCACCAGGTTTCCAGTGAGTTTAAATGGCTTTGAAGATTTCTAAATGCGAATACGGGATCGTTATGCGGGGAGAGGATGGGCAGTGTCATCTGCAAAAGTAGAGAGCAGTATATGAGGCTTTTATTTTTATTTTTTAAATTCAATCAATTTTATCTAAAAAAAAAATTTAAAATTGTTTATAAAATGATAATTTTACTTTACCCAAATTTTACACATTTGTCGTAAACTAAATATAACGGTGGTAGGGGGGGGGGATAAGCACATACCTAGTAACTCGGCAGGTAGTGAGTGAACTGATTATATTTGGGGCCCAGTAAACCGCACCAAAAATCACTTAACCAACTAACCTGCACATACGTAACATTTCGTAATTTTAACGCCACCAATTTCAAGGCACAACAATCAAAAATCAATTTTATATTTTTTAATGAAAAATATTTTCAAATAAAAGTGATACGTTTATATATCTGTGCAGTTAGCATACCAAGAGTTTGAAGAAATTGTTATAGTCTTTTACGATAAAATTTCAAAAAACTCAGTAACCTACTGTGTAAAGTCGTAGTTCAGGTTAACCGATTTTCTTTAAACTTACATTTCTAGCAATATTTCTAATGTATATTAATATTATATAAATGATAGAACCAGAGATTGTATTGAAGTGGTACTTTATATAGAGAGCTGAAAGTTACATTCCCCCCCCCCCCAAACCTTCAAAATATCAATTTTTTCCCGGTAAACTTTTTCTAATAAAAGTGCTAGATATTTATGTGTGTAAATAATATACGAAGTTTCAAATCGTTGGAGCCATTTTCTAAGAAATCGCGAAAAACTGGAAAAAAAAGAAAATTATTCATTATAAAGTCGCTCTCCCGGTTGATGAATTTCAGCCGAAAACTTCGTGTGAGATGCTTTAGTTCTAAACGGAATACCATGTTTATGAGATAACTATAATTTTTTTCGTTTTTGAGATATTTTGTTCTCTCTCTCTCTCTCTCACACACACACACACACATACACACACACACACATCCAAATGCAGATACATACTCGCTAAAGACACTTTTTACTTTCTCTTAATTAAGAGGAAATATTGTAATCGTGTCACATTTTCTATATCGAGTTTTCACCGGAAATAACATTCTAAGCTCCCCTGAGTCCAAAAAAAAGTGGTTTTTAGCAATTGTCTACGTGTGTGTGTGTGTGTGTGTGAGAGAGAGAGAAAGAGTGACCATATCTCAACAAAAACTCGCAGAATATTCAAACTAAATATTTCTAACAAGTTCTAACAGGAGACATGAAAATAAGCTTTTCGTGAAAGTCATTCATCAACCGGAAGTGCCACTTTAGTAAATGTTCTTTTTTTTCGTTTTTTTTTTACGATTTTCTTGGAAAAATGGCTGCAATAATTTTCTTAAAACATGGTATACCAACTACGCACGCATACAAAGAGCTACAACTTTTATTTGAAACATTTCACTGGGAAAATGTTTACTTAAAGTAGTTTTAAGTCCATTAACCAATTAAATTTTTGTTTTAAATCTACATTTCCACATTCTATTTCTTTTTCTAACCAATAATAATTATACGTATGTAAAATGCCTCAACATTTTCGAACTCTTTATATAATATACAACGCTTCTACTTTCTATAATTTATTTGTTTAATTGCACTAATAATAAGTTCGATTCCTTTTTTTATGTTGTTGCGAGAAACTAGATTTTTGATTGACCTCTTGCTCTTGCACAGATTTCCATCTTTAAATACTCTTTTTAATACTTTTTGAACTACGCCACATACAAAAAAATTAAAGACAATTTTATACTTAGGTGCTACAATTTGATCTCCAGATCAAATTTTATAAAAACAATAAATATTATGTTAAAAAAAATCATTGATTAATTTATCAAATTGTGCAATAATTTTTTTTTTTTTTTTGTAAAAAATGCAAAAAATTAAAGTTATTTGTAACATAATATTTACTTTTTTATTTAATCAATGTGAGCTATAAAGAAAAAACTTCAACAATTTCTCTCTATTGTTGAAAAAGAAAGCAAAAGAGGATTAGACAGAAATGCAAGATACAATTTAAGTCCGCCATTTTATATTTGGGGCAAAATAAAATTGATGATAAACACCCATAAAAATTTTCTCTTAAAGAATTCATAATATTTAAGTTAATAAACTTTTCTTAGACCTGAACTTTTTTAGCTGTTCATTATGTTAATTTTATATATTTGGCGTATTTCATAAAGTACGAAAGAGTACTACAAAGACGGCCAATCTACGGATGAGCTAATTCAATCAAAATCTAGTTTCTCGCAACAACATAAAAGAAGGGAATCAAACTAATTATTAATGCAATTAAATAAAAAAATTATATTAAGAAAAAGCGTTACATATTAGAGTTCGAAAAACTACGACCGGGCAACTATGTAAATTGGTGAAGGAGAAAAACCTTATAAGTGTTTCACACCAGAGATTTTTTCGTATTCAGGGGACCTCCAAAATATATAGGTGAAAACTCAAATTTCGAAAATTAGATACGATTGTATACTTCCTGTTGACCAGGAGTAAGAGAGAATAGAAATCGTTTGAAGTGGGAAAAAATACTCAGCAAAGTCCATGAAGTTGATGGAATTTTTCACGAAACCTTTAGTGATAACTGAACAAAAATTTTATCAAGTTTGATCTTCATGAAATTTTTCATTTTTCTAAGAGTTATTCTCTTCAAATATACATAACACTCACAATAGTCGCTAAAAACATTTTTGCCTTATATTGTGAAATTTCTAAACATAATTCTGGTGAAAAACAAAATTTTGAAACTTTATCACGATCAACAATTCCTTCTTTTTAATACTGTAGGAGAAAGTAAAGAACAAAGAGTGAAAAACACTTCTAATATGTCAATAAAAAATATAAATAAATAAAAAAATTAAAAACTGCAATAAATATCATGAGAAATGCTTTAGGTGAAGGGATAGATGCCGTAACTTCAGCACGTTAGTAGTAAATTAATATAACTAGAGAGGGCAAATGAGTCAGGGACGACCACTGGAACTATGAAGTTATCATTATGCATTTACAAGTAATATTGTAAACAATGATTAAGATTGATATGTTTATAACATTCCTTATTTTATATTTTGAATTAAATAATAAATATTAAACAAAAATGTTCATATTACATTTTTTTTTTATTTGTTGATATATTTTATTAAAAAGTCGGCAGTAAATATTTAAAAAAAAAAAAAAAATCTGGTGTGAAACACTCACACAACTTTCTCTTATTCCTGTTCTCAAAATAATAATTGACAAATTTTATAGTTTGTGTACCAAATATAATGTAATTATCGTCGAAAACTGAAAAAAACTGTTCAGTAAAAGCGCACTTCCGGTTTACTAATTTTCCTAAAACTTGGAAATTCGGCCATCTATTTATTTCTAATTAATTATGTTTGGATGATAGAATTGTATAATCAACTATGATACAACTTTAGAGGAAGCTGTAATCCCTTAACCCTCCCCTAAAAGTACCCTTAAATGAATTTTCCCAGAGAAATATTTTAAATAAAAGTTTTAGATCTTTGCATGTTTAGTTTATATACGAAGTTTCAAGAAAATTGTCGAAGCCATTAAAATATTAGGAAAATCGTGAAAAAGTGAAAAAATCATTTAGTAAAGTGTTAAAACAAACGCACTCCCGGTTATCTGATTTTTTAAAACTTGGAATTTCAGCAACATATTTAATTTTAATTAACATTATTTAAATGACAGAATTGTCTAATAAAGTGAAGTAGCAGTTAAGATGAAAGTGCCCAGAAGTGCCCTCAAATGAATTTTCCCGGAGAAATGTTTTAAATAAAAATTGTAGCTTTTTGTATGTGCATTTGATACACCAAGTTTAAAGAAAATCGTCGGAGCCATTTTTAAGAAACTGGTACTTCCGGTTGAGGAATTTTGACAGATAACGCACCGTCAGATCCCATGGTGATACATAAACGTAATATCAAGTTTCAAACTTTATACTGGTTTTTCGTTTTTAGCTAGCGGTTCAATACACACACACACACACACACACCACACATCACACACACAAGAAATCGCTAAAAACCACTTTTTTGGACTCAGGGGACCTCAAAACGGATATTTCCGGTGAAAACTCGATATCAAAAATTTGACACGATTACAATACTCCTCTTAATAGGAGTAAGAGAAAGTAAAAAATTGAGTTGAAATATGAATGGTAGTCGGGAAACATTTTATTATTGAATGAATGTCTATTAGTGTTCCATAACGTCCCATAATAATTTAAACATACAAATCAGGAACACAAAAACAATCATTTTAATTAAATACAGTGTAATTTATTGTATATATACATCTTATCACTACAACAACTACACCATGTCATGCTTCTTAAATCTGCCACATACAGCGCTACCTATTTAATGTACTGCTTCTGTTTACGCACAACATAACTAACCAGTTTAAGCAATAAGTTCTCTCAGTAGATTTTCATATAAATACATAACGATTTTGGAGTCTAAACCAATCTACAAACAACACATTAGTTTCTTACAAGCTCACCAGTTTACAGTAGCAAGTAGTTAACTTCGGCTAAAGGCCTAACTAGCTGCTCTCTCAATTGCTACCCTTACTCTTTTACATTAAGTAAAATGTGCAATGTTAAAATATTAATGATTAACGTGAATAAGTAATACGGACATTTTTCTTCATTGCGAACATCATCACAACATTTCCACCATTACAGAATTATAGAGGAAATGGTGAATAGCGAAGAAATCCATCGCAGATGATGATCATAAAATATGCGCTATTTAAGATTGCACAAATTAGCAAGATCCCATGCTTTTCTCAAAAAATGTCGATGTAAAAAGTTTAGATTCTCCTATTCAAATAATTTGAAGGTAAATAAACATCTAGTAAGAAATACATGTTTAAAGAGATTAGCCAATTACAGCTGTCCAAACTGCAGCAAGAGAAAGTTGTGCGAGCGTTTCACACCAGACTTTTTTAATATTAGAATACTTTTCTTAATTATATTATATATTTTAACGTTTTTCCCTCTACACTAGCTACTGCAACTAGTTTTAAGTGGGTTAGTCTAGATAAAATACTCTAAACTTCAATAAGAATAACACCAATTTATTGTTTTACACAATAAATTATAAATACAACACTTAATAATAATTAATTCACAGTTTAAACCACAAAAGTTCACTTTGTTCACTTTTTATACACTTTTCACAAACGTACACTTCGTTTGCAACAAGAAACTCTCTAGACTGGAGAAGTGGACGAAGGGATTGGCGGGAAACTATACTCCGTTTCGGTTGCAAAATGTCCTTGAGTTAATTGAAAGTGTCTTCCTTCTACAAGACAACGCCAGGCCGCTCAAACATGTCACGTCAAACAAGCTCAGTAATCGAAGAATTGAAACTTGAGCTCCTCCTTCACGCAGCTAACAGCCCAGATTTGGCACCCTCTGATTACCATCTCTTCCGCTTCATGGCCACTTGTTGCATGGTAAAAAAAAAGTTACAAATACTAAGGAGTTGAAAATGGGATATTTGGAGTTTTTTTGTCTCCAAAGATAGTTCCAGGTATCGGAAGAACATCGAATTGTTGGCACACAGATGAATTCAAGTTGTAAAAAATGATGGCCTGTATTTCGAGGCGTAAGCTTAGTAGGTGAGTAAACAAATAATTTTTGAATTGTAACGTGAAAAACGTAAGACTTTTGTTACACCCTTATATTATTATCAACATAATAATAATTATTATTAGTGATTTATATTCACTACAAAATAAGCCACCCAAATTCCTATCTCTGCTTTCAAACTATATTAGAGCTCAATTTCAAACTATATTAGGGTAGTGTCATAAAAGTGGTGTTGGAAAAAAATATATAATATTTAAATGTAGTTATATTACTTACAATTAGGAACCATAATCTTCAAAGCATCATTCCATCCAAATAAATGTGTGCATATGCGCAATCCGAATAATTAAATTAATGTGTCGTGCAAATTCTTATTTTTATCATAATCGGTTGACCGGGAATTCGATGAATATTTCTCTTCAGTTTTCAGCGCTTTTCTAGAGAGAGAGAGAGAGAGACACCCTTGATTATCTTTAAACATGGTTAACTAAACGTATATAGACTATATTTGAAAATTATGTGAAATTTGTTTCTAGAGGGTGGAGGACGAAGGTAAATTATAGTAAGAAACAGTCCTGACCAATTATTTCTATGAAATTTCTTTTTATATTAAAATAATCTCTCTGGATGTTGCTTACCCAGTAAAGAAAACACGGAGGATATAAAACTATTGATAAAAATTAGTGGAGAGTTATTAAATTTAAATTATAAGCCTTATATAAAGGATAAAATCTATTTATGTTCTCTTTGTAATAAAGTCGAAAATGAGGATGTTGTCCCCACTTTCTGGGACGTTGTCCTATATTTAAACATAAAAGGTTCAAGTATTTTTGACAGAGTCCTTTATGATAGAGCTCTTGAATGGACCTAATTGGTGTAATTTAATTAATTTTGTAAAGGAAGCTTTGTTTTATAGGAACTTTCTTGTGGATAACTTTAATTTTTAAAGAAGTCAGATTAAATTATAAATACAAATATTAAATATAGTCCATTATAGCATTATATGTATGAATAAGTTTATTAATTTTAAATATATGTAGTATTTTTGTCTATATTTTTAAGAATAATGAGAATAATATCTGCCCTCCTGGCATACGGCCATAGCCATGTCAGTATATTGCTTATTTTGTAACTTTTTGTTTATATTTTTCAATTTTAAATAAAGTAATTATAATAAAAAATAAAATAAAATAAAAAAATATTAAATAACAAATATTTCTTAATCGGAATTAAAACTATCTTTCATCCATAACGCTGTAGATAGCGTTAATAATGCAGAGAAAAAAATACTGTTATTATTTACAATCTATTCGCAAAATTCTTTTCCAAGCTTTTTTAAAGAATCCACACTTGGTATTTGTGTGTGTGTGTGTGTGTGTTTGAGTGTGTGAAATATAGAAAAGAAAAAAGAGGCTGCAATCTGGTAAATAAGTAAAAAAGTAGTGGGGAAAGTTCCCATGATGCATTGTAATAATGCCCACCTGTGTGGGGGTGTGCGTTTGCGTGTGAGTCTGTAAAGCAAGAGTAAGATAGTAGAGTGGCCCACTTTTTTGTAGACATTCCATGAAGACGCACCTGAGAATTTGAGTCCACACAAACACACACACACACATTCATACAAATCACGTACTGTAAACCACTGTGCCCCTCCTTTATTCTCATAGACATACTCTCTTGTTTGTCCCTTCCTTCCTTTTATTTTTTTTTATATATGAACATCAGGATTTGTGTGTACTGTATGAATGTGTGTTGTGTTGTATCAATGTTGAGAACTAGTTTAGAAGTTAGTTATATTAAACATTCTAAAAGTCTAATATCTAGGTGTGAGTTTTTCAAACATATTTTTCAAAAGTGATAATTGTTGGGTCCATAATGTTTGGGAAAACAACAATGACTTTCTTCCGTGGCTTCACTTAATGATCATCGACTGATGTTAGGCATTTATTAGGATATTTTCTATCGCACTATTTATTAGACATCCTGGAGATGTTTTGATGGGTAAATGGCCAACCGGTCGATGACCACAAAGTGAAATAGCTTACCAGGGAAAAAGTCTTTATATTTATACCAGAAAAAATACCCATATTCAGATGAGAAGAGAGAGATATACTTTATTTTTAAAAAACTAAATGGGGGCTGCTGAGAACACAGCGTACCAATCAATCAACAAGGACAGTCATATAAAAATAAAGCAAAATAAAAAAAAACACTACTTAAGCCTAATAAAAGATCATTTGTCACTATTAGTAAATATGTTTTTTTTTATAACCGCTAGTGAGTCTATAAGAATGAGCTCACTGAGAGACGTCAGTTTGCTCTGGTCGATACCGACCGTGTCAAAAATCTTTGCCGTTCTGTTCGGTATGGTTCCTATCGAACCAAACCAGAGTCCCCGGACCTGGAACTCTCTATCACCGAAATGCTCTCTGTACTTTCTCCTGGTAGTAGGCGATGCTCTTCTCCATGTCGATTTTCTCCGCCTGATCAGGATCGTTAGACTCATATCTAATTGTGGGATCCAGGATATATGCCAACTTGCTGCTCTTCCTGAAGCCCGATATCTATATACCGGGTCGACCCTGCGTCATCGACAGCAAGCACACAAAATCCTTTGTACCTTCGAGTAGCTCCATGATGGTGTGCTTGACACGTTGGTGCTGGCGAGAGCAATTTTTTCTTAATAAGAACTACTTTCAACTACAGTGAAATTAAAAGTTTATGCTTAAGATCCGCAATAATTGTCTTGTAATTATTCCATATTTTTAGAGCCATCTTATTTCTATTCGCTTTTTCTTTTTCAGTAACCAATGAAATTGTTGCAAAGGCTATAGAAAATGAAAGCAAGGATTAAACTTTTTATAAAAGTATAAAGTTTGGAAGACAAAGAGAAGTAAAATTATGTTAAATTTAAACCATTTAATGATCTAATGTTTATATTTTAGGATTCCTACGTGCCTATTTCTCACAATGAATTTTTCTAATATTCGCACTTGCTCGATATCAAATGTTCTCACTTTTGGTGTGAGCTCAAATGGTGTTGATCGAGCTTAAAAATAAAATTAGAAGGGTACAATTAGTAGCGAATCCTGCTTGCGAATAACAATAATGTGGTGATGAGGACTGATGAAAACACCACAGGGGATTCCCTGCTACACCCTGCCTCAATAAGTATTATTAGATAATGAGTAATGTATTATGAGTTTATTTTAGTTCAGTAAAACTAATACTGTCTATATCATCTTTTAATATATCCACTTTTTACTTTCTCTTATTCCTAGTAAGAGAGGAAGTATTGTAATCAATGTCAAATTTTCGAAATAGAGTTTTCACCTGAAATATCCGTTTTAAGGTCCCCTGAGTTCAAAAAAGTGGTTTTTAGAAAATGGTCTGTATTTGAGTACGTATGTGAACAGCATAACTCAAAAACAAAAAAAATCGCAGAAAGTACAAACCTAATATTCCGTTTAAGTATCACCATGGAATCTAACAGTAAGTTATCAGTCAAAATTTCTCAATCGGAAGTACACTTTACTGAAGGGTTTTTTTCTCACTATTTTGCGATTTTCTCAAAAATGGCTCCAACGATTTTCTTTAAACTTACTATATCAATTACACATACAAAGATCTACAACTTTTATTTGAAACATTCTCCGGGGAAAATGCATTTCAGGGCACTTCTGGGGGAAGGGTGGAGTTAGATTTTCCTCTAAAGTGCTATTTCAGTTTATTATACAATTTAGTTTATTATATAATATATGAGAACTTATGGTATTTTATCGTCGTAGCATGCATATTTAATTAGTTCCTGACCGGTTTCGGATTTTCATCCATCCTCAGAGTAAATCTAGCATCTAGTTTACTCGACGCTTGAGGTGAAATGAAAACATTGCGTTTGAAGTGAACTTTCTGCAAGAAATGGCTAGATTTACTCTGACGATGGATGAAAATCCGAAACCGGTCAGGAACAAAATAAATATGCATGCTTCGGCAAATAAAATACCAGATGTTATCCAGCATTGCGGACCCATCCACATATTCAATATGTGAACTTATGTAGAAATTATCTTAATATCATATAAGTGAGTCCGCAAGTTTCTTTGAAATTTGTATATATATATCTTACATTTGTAAATCCATATTTTTCACTATACATTTCAATATAATTTTCGAATCCATCATCTATGTGTTCAATACCTTTTGCGCCAATTAATTTTGCAGAGCTCCTGAAGAAGGGCACCAATGGTACCTGAAACGTAGAGCAACAAAGAATTCTTTTTTTTCTTTAAAAACTCCTCTGGCCATTGCGAGATATATAAACATCTCATTATTTTTCTTTTACCTTGTCATAAATGGTTCAGTGAGATTTCTTTGGATTACCATTTTGATAATAATTTACTTAATTATTTTTTTTTATAATTAAAGTTGATTTACTTATTGCAGTATTTTAATGTAGAATGGATGAACGATTATTACATTCCTAGAAAAGGATCAGGACAAGACATGTGAATCTGTTGAGATTTTGACCTGAGAATTATAAAATCAATGTTCACACCTCTGGCCTAACCTTTGTGTGTGGTCTTCATACATTCTTACTGATACTTGATGATCTTCTCTCATCATTACTTTATCCTTCACTCACCTTTATTCACTCTCACTTCTACCTCAATCTCCATCACTCTCTCTATTATAATTTTTTTTATTTCTCCTATTAGATAGATCTCATCTAAGGCCACCCAGGAAGAATATCATGTATAATGTTACAGATTACATTGTGTCAGCGAGGGATATGGAGATCAGACAGACAAGCAAGGTCGTCACTAGATGTACACTTTACAACAACAACTACAATAAAAAAAAATGCACACTAATTTTAAAACCATAACACTTAACATTTATTTGGGTGGATCAGATCACGCTTTAAAAAAAAGGAATTCTTTTCGTTATTTATTAAATAACTAACGTACGAGTTTTAAATCAAAGTACAAGGTACAGCTATCAATCTGCAGAAAATAAAACTAATCAATAAACAAACAAATTTTAATAATCATGAATTAATCAACGAAAGCACTTTGAAAATCATGTAATGAAAGCAGGAAATGGTTACGAATGATGAATTGAGATATACAGGAATTGTTACTTTACTTACAGATTATTTTTTGCGTTAATAATGAAGAGAAAAGAGTAATACGGAAAATTTACTATGAATTTAAGGCCTCATATGGCCAGCTAAAAATAAATTAAATATTATTTAAAACTACAATAACTTCTTCCTATCGAAGTTATATAATTACAAAATTATCTATCCACTTACATTATCAGCCGTAATAATATTTTTAAAGATAGTTTTATTTGTTTTTCTATGTAACATCACAACATCACAACCTAAGTATAAAATTAGAAAGTCTATTTACAAATCATAAGGAAATATATCTAGAAGATTTCAGTTAGTATTGATTACCTGGGTGTGTAACTTTACGATTTGGTATTTCCGGTTTTCATGATTGCCTACCCAGGTTTAAGAAGTGTTTTTATCTAGGTGCCACTTAACTATCATTTTCTTAGCAAACCCTAATTGGGAACATGATGAGAGCCACAAACTCCTGTTAACTTTCAAGATCGACATCTTCTTCCTTCATGATAGTTGCGTGAAAGTTGAAGTTACATTTCCTAAATATTCATTGATATTTCATTTTTATTAAAATTCCGTCTTTATTATATATCAATGGAGAACTATTTGGTACAAAATTCTAAGTTAAATACAAAATTTCAATCTTTTGGAATTCAGAATTTGGCTCACTAACAAATTGTTCTCGAGCATCACAACAGATTTTATTCATACCATTGAAGTAAAATGATAAACATGTATATAATAATTTCACTCAAAAATTTATAGCCAATCAGATTGGACTACTTCAAAGATTTCAACCAATCAGTTGCTTGCTTATTATAGGGTAACGCTATAGTAAGTACCTGATTGGCTGAATCTATCAGCTAGTACAAAAATGATAAGAGGGATTTTACAGTTCCAAACCTAAATCTTCTAAAGTATAATCCTTGTAATTCCTAATGAATATTTAATTGTTGAATATGTGGATGGGTTCGCAATGGTGGAATACATCTGGTATTTTAGCCGTCGTAGCATGCATATTGATTTTCTTCCTGACCGGTTTCGGATTTTCATCTATCGTCAGAGCAAATTCACCACCAAGTTCGTATAGTGAGTTCACTTCAACGTAATGTTTCTGTTACACTCACAGTTGTTGTTTGTTGGTTGTATAAAATTATGTGGGGAGGTTATAAGGTTATGTTACTGTGTGTGTGTGTGTTTAATGACAAATGGAATTATTATAAATTAATGATTACACATTAGAAAATAGTGTGTAATAAATAGGAAATATACACTATTTTATAATATCTAATCATAATTAGTAACAAGTAACATAACCTTATAACCTCCCCACATAATTATATACAACCAACAATTGAGAGTGTAACAGAAACATTACGTTGAAATGAACTCCCTACACGAGCATGGTGAATTTGCTCTGACGATGGATGAAAATCCGAAACCGGTCAGGAAGAAATCAATATGCATGCTACGACGGATAAAATACCAAATGAATATTTAATTGTTAATATTTTAATTATTTTAAATTTTCCAGTATGAAAATTATTGATAATTAATTACAACATCGAAGGTCATTTGCGCCTGGAGCCTTCTCAGTGCACTGCCGGCCTTCGGACAGTGTTCTCTCGTTATAAACAACACTGTGTATCACCAGTGAGCTGTAGAAGCTCCTAGTAGGAGAAAATCTAAGGGCAGCAGAGCTGGACTCTAACCCGGGATCTCCGCGTTGCTAGTCCTGCGCGCGAACACTGAGCTAATCCCTTCCCTGCCATAAAAAAAAAAATAATAATAATAATAATAATAACTTCCGTAACTACTGCATTTATGGTCTATTCAACCGACGTCTTTATTTGTGATTTCTATAAAGCGTATCAAATTTGAATTATCTAGATCAGAACATCTCAAAGTGGCGGCCGTGAGATGTCGTTTTGGGAGGCCGCGAATAAACGAGATATCATTAAATGAAATTTCGTTGATTCCAATAAATAATTAAAGATGAAAATGAAAACCAAACATGCAGTTTTATAAGTAAAAAATAGGTACTTCATTTTTAAATAGCATTCTTCCTATCATAATTTAAGAATAATCAAATATTACTCCAGAAATTGATTTTTAATGCAGCTCGTTGCAGGCACATTGAACTGCAAAAATTATTATAATTTCTTCATTAATTATTTCATTTTGTTTTCTATGTTCATTGCGAAAATTAATTATCATACAAAAAGAAAATAAAAAAAACAACTTCTTTTAATATCTTAAATCATCGCAATTTTTTTTCTCTACAATAAATAGTATTAATAATAATTCTTGCTTGGACTTGTATAGATGATTAAACAAAAATAATTTGAGCTGTTCAAATAATAAAAGCAGAATTATTAATAAATAATTTCAAGGAGCTCCAAGTCATAGAGTTGTCATCAAAAGCAAAAAGTTTGACAACCACTAAACTAGAGGAAGTATATGACTTTTTGAAGAAATTGCGGAAGTATGAAAAGCGAAGATCTGAAGTATAAGAAGAGTTAATGCAAGACGATAGGCAAAATGCCAAAAAAGAACTAACCATCCTTCTATAGTTTCTACATGAAAACTCAAGATATATTTTGCATAATGATCTATTCTAATTATTACAAAATAATGCATAACCTTCATAACAATTTTGAGGGTTGTTACGAACAGAATAATCTTAAAGAGACACTTTCTTAAAATGGCTTGCATAAATGTTTAAAACAATCCCCTCAGTTGGTCAATATAGAATAATAGATTATTTTGATATTTACATATTTAATAAGTTTAATTAAATTTAATACAAATTTGATTTAGTTCCAATATAATTCATTGTTAGTTATAGGTTATATATAGCCTGGCTGTTTTGGGATGACTTTAACGTTAGTATAAGAAGGAAGTTTATATCAGCCGTCATCTACCTTCCAGAAGAAACGCTAGCCTACGTGCCCGTGACAGATTGCTGAACATTGCTTTCCCCTGCTGCCCCCTTCTATCTTCCATATTGTCACGACTTTAAAGTTCTCTTCCATGTTCTGGTAACAGGGGAACTGAGTACGTCCTGGAATGTACCCAATTAAGTAAGGATATTCCAGCGTTTCTACTACGGGTTTTAGGCCGGGTTTATCTTAATATCTACGAATTATTCCAGTTTAATTTCTCAACTGTTGAGAATAATCCCAGATTATGTTTATTTAAACAAGAATAGAAGAAAAAAAAAAGTCTTCTTTTCTAAATCGACAAATATATTCATCCATTATTCATTTCTATAAAATTCACCATTAAAATTTCAAATTTATCGATAGATCTAAAACGAGTATGTTCCTATGACTTAACATATACTTTTCAAACGCATTAAAAGAGATAAAATCATAGGCACACCTTCCACTACAGAGGATAAAAAATAAGTACGCTTATGTAACTAACTACCTTAACAGTCTGTTCTTGTTACAGTATATACACCTTTAGCTATTTTTTTTTTTTTTGGCAAAGCCCACTGGTAGAATATGAAATGAAAATAAGGTTAAAAGAAAAAAATTGAAAGAATTATTCAAGTGTTATCAATACAATTTAGATTTACAAATTTACTACTGGTTGCGCAATTGAAATCAAACAATAATAACTACACACGTCAAAAGTAGGATACATTCACTATAAATTTTAATGATAAAAAAAAAAAACTGGCGATAGAGCGTATTCGTCATATGAAATCTCAAAAGTTTTATAGTGGAAAAACACGTAAAACTTGTAGAATTGTAAAGAAAAGAAGAGATGTACATAAAAAAAAAAAAAAAAAATACGAAAATGCATAAGAAATAAGGCATTGCATACTTTTTTCATAGCTAGGTGCGACACAAAGTAAACTAACAAACAAATATCGCTAAACTAGTAGTTTGTGTGATCCAATTTTTGTTTAAGAGCTTTAAAACATGCTTTAATCGATGTAAAGGCAACTTACAAGATCACAATACTACTTGAGTAGTAAGTGGCTACAAGTCATAAGGAAACTGGTCTGTATGGAGCAGGAGTTTGGCTACAGGGGCTGAATAGAGACTGAAGACGGTATGGCTTCAGAAGGTATGGCAATTGTTTTCCAGGCTGAGGTCATTGGTATCATCGAATACTGGTTGGCATGGTGGAAGAATAGTTGGGAAAAATTAAAGAGATGATGATGTTTTCTGATAGTCAAGCAGCATTACAGGCTTCGAATAAGCCTGCTGGAGCTCTAAGGCGGGTGAATGTAGAGAAAGACTTGAGGAGGAATAGAGTGGAGCTCTTCTGGATATCAGGACATGCGTGTTTAGAGGATAATGAGAGGAGGACGGAGTTGACTAAGATAGGATCCTCACTACCATTTTGTGGTCCTGAGCCAGCAGTTGCTAAGAGATTTGCAAGGGGTATCTGTTGCATGCAGTTACTTGGGAAGTAGCGACCCCACGGATTACCATAGCTCAGTACTCCATGCACTTCGTCAGAACATACACAATACACATAAACTACATACACTCTACACTTTACAGACAAGGACAAACACAGTACACAAACTAGTTAATTCTCCGTCCCTAGTTAATTGGCGAAAGTCAAGGGACAAGGAAGGGATTAGGTCAGTGGTAGCGAGCTGGACTAGCAATGCGGAGGTCGCGGGTTCGAATCCAGCATGTTGCCTTTAGATTTTCTCTTCCTAGGAGCCTCTAAACTCATGTCCGGTGAGGAGCAGGTTGTCTGAAGTAGAGCACACTGCTTAGAGGCCGGCAGTGCATGAGAAGGCTCAGGGGCCAATAGATATTCCAGGTGGGCAGTGCGATAAATCCATACAGCAATCTACTGCTAAGAGATTCTAAAAGGATAAAAAACAGAGTGATTGAAATATTCTTCCATCCCTGAGTAAGATCCGCATTGAGAATTAGTACTACAGGCATTTGAACAAAATAGGCACGCGAGCATCTGTTTTTTTGTCTCCAAAACTGTGACGAGAGAGTCAGAGAAACGAGTAGTATAGATTGCCTAGGCCAGTGTCCGTTTCATTAATACCGAGCTCGTATATTTGGAATGCTTGAGGGAGTTGGCAGATTAAAGATCTCTTAAGATATAGGAAAGCAGCTGGTGGTGCCATCTAGGAGAGAAGGGAGGTGCCTAAGGTTCTCTTAGTGGCCGTAGGAAGCGCTGGCGGCGCTCTAGTTTTGACTGGAATAATTGAGAAGATTCTGGAAGGTTCAAATAGAGGGACCACAGAGAGTTGAGAGAGTTCCCAGTTACAAACGAAGTCATTAGTTTGTGAAAAGTGTACAAAAGTAAACAAAGTGAACTTTTGTGGTTTAAAGTGTGAAATAATTATTATTAAGCGTTGTATTTAGTAATTTATTGTAAATAACAATAAATTGGAGTTTTCTTTATTGAAGTT
>JAAEAF010004896.1:0-135807 GCA_011037195.1 Triatoma infestans
CTCCTTAGTTTTTAAACATCAAGAGAACTTTTGGAGTGGCCTGCGGTACTATCCACGCTCTAATAATAATGAGAAAAAAGGTGCTGTATGAAACACTCACACGACGCTCATCTCTTTCTGATGTTAATACAATTAATTATATATAATAAAATATCTTTATACATCAAATTTTATTAATTTGTCTAAACATAAATGAACCAGAAGGGACAAAGAGCCGCCTTACGAGACAATAATAAATATGATTACATTTTAATCCCAGAAAAAAAAAAGCGCCATTAATATTGAATCTATCCCATGAAACATTTGAAAAATTTGACGCCATTCAATTCCCTAGATCAAGGTAAACTTAAATTTTTTGGGAAAAAATGTCACTAAAAATGAAAGTTTTTGGTTTTTATCTGTGCAATTAGCAGTCCAAGTTTTATTATTTATTTATTTATTTGTATGTCTATAAGATTACATCCTTTACATCCAGAACGACTAATAAAAAAAGTAAAGAAAGTTATACAAGAAAAAAGAAATTACCGAAAAACCGAGCTAGAGTTACTTGCTTAATAAACAAAAATAATAAACATTGTACATTTAATCAGAACAAAATTAACTAAAGTAATTAACAAACAAAAGCAAAGTAAGAAAAAAGAAAATAAATTAAAATAAAGAAAAAGAAAAAAACTAGTGAAATCTTAAACTAATGAAAGAAAACAAAAGGAGAAGAAGAAAAAACAAATAAACATGATAAAGTCTCAATGCAAATAATAAAGCAAATGAATTTTAAAGATAAAATAATATTAAAGTTAAAGCAAAACAATACAAATAATAAAGGAAAGAAATACTGTAAGCCAAAATTCAAAATAAAGGACAGAAGCCTAAGTACATTATCAATATAGTAACAAAAAAAGTTATATCTTCTTTAGAGGTACTGGATAGATAACTAAGAATAACTGTCCCCACTCTGGAGGATATAGTAGATTTAAAATAATTCAAGTTTTGTTGTGGTGGTTGGTTCCGCAGAGCTGGAAAGCTTCAGATATTTTCCGTGGTAGCCTGCTTCATTTCGTGGTCATCGACCGGTTTTGGACGTTCGCCCCATCTTCAGGAGGGGTTTTTCAGACAGTGTGACAACACAGACTTGCACAGAGCAAATTCAGTTTACACACTCTCACTTGAGAGTGTGCAACAAATTCAGTTTTACACACTCAAGTGAGAGTGTGTAAAACTGAATTAGCTCTGTGCAAGTCTGTGTTGTCACACTCTGAAAACGCATCCTGAAGATGGGCGAACGCCCGAAACCGGTCGATGACCACAAAATGAAGCAAGCTACCACGGAAAATGTCTCTGAAAAAAGTCTTCCTACACAAACATATTACAAAAATAGTACACATCTGATTACAGTTTACAATATACGTCATATTATTTACTGTTAACTTCATAATATATTGATTTGAAAGTCTCAATTGGGCTACCAATTTGGTAATATGAAATAACATTCTGATATTAACATACTCCTGAGGAGCATTAGCTACGAGTGGAAGAGCATTGTAGATTTGACTATATCGAGAACTTTCAAGGAGTCCTATGCCTGTCCCTATGCTTTAAACTATCTTTTAAGGAATTAACAATTTCTCTAACAGAAAAATTAATATCTCGGATTAATTCTTCTGGATTGAGTTCAATACCGTGCTCATGAAGTAAACTATTCAACTGAGAGAACCAGTTATATTTCAGACTATTTACAGAATCCGCATGTAACTCTAAAACCCTAATAAAACATTTAAGTCTCTTCTTACTTTCCACACTAGCCAAATTTGTAACCCAGCGCAATGAGACTTTAACTATGTAAAGAAGAATGTGAGGAATGCCAAATTCAGTTCTAACAATGTAATCAGGAGTAGTGTTTGGTAACTGAAATAATCTTTTATAAAAATTGACATGCGCTCTTTCTAGCAGGCTAATGTATCTCAAACTCCATATCTGTGCATTGTACAGCGTAACACTTCTGGCTAGTGTGTTAAACACTCTAACACGAAAACTCCAATTATCGCACTTTGACCTGGTTAAGATATTAATCACAGAGCCAGCTGCAACATTTGAGTTTTTATAGTCTCCAAGTTTTATTATAGTCGTTTTCCAAAAAATCCCCCCCCCCCCAAATTAAAAACCTCTTGTGTAAAGTGGCAGTGATTTTCTTCAAATTTCAGTATTTTAGAAATGCTTCTAATGAAAATTAATATTTAGATGGTAGAACTTTACAATTTACTGATGTAGTGATTTAGAAAAAACCTTAACGTTACAGTTCCCCTAGACCCCCTCCAAAAATTAATTTTCTGTGGAAACCGTTACAAATAAAATTAAATAGAAATGTATTTGACCTCGCGCGATGGTCTAATAGCTACCGCACTCGCCTTTAATGCGAGAATTTGGGGTTCAATTCCCGTGAAGGCAAAGTCTCGTTGTTGACCCAGCATCGTGATAAAACGTGGGAAGCTACAAAAAAAAATTCAAAATTAGGCCGCCGTACCTAGCGCATAACGCCATAACCTACATATTAGGTAATTACCATCCCTGCCACTTGGAGGCGGACCTCTCCATATCCGTCTAGTCTGGCGCATTTCCGCTAACTTCACGAGCAAACTCAACAAGTGCAAAATTTATACCACTTTTCAATAACTCTTTGCAATCAACCCGGCCAGTTCTCATCTTCCCGTCCGGAGGGAACTACAGTTAGTAGCGCCCTAGGTAGTGAAGGCCGGAATTAAATGGCGTGGGAACTGCAGCGTAGTTACCACACGCCCTCCCTATTCAAATCGCCGTCTGGCAAGCCTTGGCCCTTCATGGGCTGTTGCGGCTAGGGTTTTTATTTAAAAAAAAAAATATATATTTACTAGCTTAAACAAAATCTGTTGGAGCCGGTTAGCTTGCATTATTAAATTCTTTTACAAAGCTGAGTTGAATACTCTTGATATTGGAACAATTGCGCCTTGAAGACCGTTTGAAAATCCGATGAAGACTTCTTCAAAAATTGATTATGAATTGTTGCGTGTATTTGTTGATTTGCGAGTGTTTGTTGAAGATTCTGTCAAGATACTCATAAGAAAATGGCAAAAAAAAAAAAACTGAAAAAAGTCATCCAGTAAAATTGCACTTCCGGTTAGTGGATTAGGCCCAAAATAATCGTGTCTGCTGCAGTGGTAGTACCTAAATGGAGATCAATATGATTTTTTGTTTGTCTTGTTTTTGGGATCTTTTGATACACGCATACACTCGAAACAAACATTTTTTTCGTACTCAAGTTACCTCAAAAGATATATTTTTGATGAAAAAAACAATTTCGAAAATTTGGCACGCCTGCAATACTTCCTAATACTAGAAAGAAGTAAGCAAAGTAACAATACAGAAGAACCTCTGATTGCCATTTTTTTAATCTGCGAACACTTTCATCACATTATGATTAAGTTTATATTACACTATGACTAGAAATATAAAATTTTAACATTATATCTCTAGCAAAATGATGGCGTAAATGAAAACACGCACTATTGTCAGTTGAATTCACAAATTGTATTTTACATTTAAGTTAGGGAGAAGACATTCTGATAGAATGTTGATGGCTTTTGTTTTCGAGCATTCTTACGTGCCAGGTTACTCTCTAGGGAAGATTGGGTCCGTCTCGTGTGACCTGATATTGCGTCCGGTATTACACGGACGGTTCCAGAATGCATGGTAGGTCTGGAGCTGCGGACTATTTTGCGACCGGAGATCATTTGGCAGTATCTCTTGGTGAATGGACCACAGTCTTCCAGACTGAGGTTTATGCTATTCTTTGTGTGTCTTGGATGAGAGGGTACGTAACACTAACTTAAAAGTTGTTTGTATCTAATCGGACAGCCAAGTTGCGATGAAGGCGCTGAGTTCATGTGTCTTCACTTCCAGATTGGTGCAAGAATGTTCTAAAAGCCTGGAAGAGCTTTCTTCTCTGAAGGATGTGCTTCTCTAGTCTGGGTGCCAGGTCACATGGGAACTTTTGGGAATGAGGAGGTGGATAGGTTTGCCAAATTAGGCGCCTCTCTTCCTTTCATTGGTCCCGAGCCTGCTGTTAGTGTATCTTCTGGCACATGTCTGTCAGGTTTCCAGACATGGACAGCTTCACAGCATTCATCTTTATGGATGAGCTCAGGGGTTTTGGTTTTCGGCGTCCAAATGCTCATCGTGGGTCCCGGACAAGGCTATTAGGGACCCGTTGCTGTTTTTCACGAGCCGCTCTCAGGCATCTGGTTGGATCTCTTACCTCATTGTGTTTAAGGAGACATCGCTCTACATAATGGCTTCATGCCGGATCATTATTGTTGGAGACTGTGAGACAGAGGAGGAAACACCCATCCATCTTATGACTGATTGCCTGGGATGGGTGAGGAAATTTAGTTCAGGACCTTTGGTCGGAATAGAATGTCTGTGGAAGAGCTTAGGCTAATTCCGCTTATATTGACCGATTTATTCGGACTGCGGTGAATCTTAGATGGATTAGATCTGGGTCTGGATTTTTGTTCTAGCGCGGTATGTTGTTGTTTTTCTTGGGGTAGCTATGAGCCCAGTGAGGCTTTGGATAGCGTAGGGTTTGGTCCCTCCCCACAGAAAAAAAAAATACTAGTAATAATAATAATAGGGAGAATACAGAAAGATGATGATGCAAGCAGAATTAAAGATGAGAGCGACCGAACGAGGAGCGATAGCGACAGATAATTTCATGATATGTAGTGGTGGTTAGTAGAACTTGTTTTTTCTAAGATCGTTAAGATATGATAGTTGGTATGCAAATATCTTACAATTTGTAAATACTTCTTGCAAACTAGTTCAAGTATCTTGGTTGGCTGTTTGTACAATTACTACTTGAAAACTGTTTGGCCGTCAGGTGAAGACTTCTGGAAAATTGACTGATATAGATGGTAGCTTGCTGTTGTTCGTTGTTGATCCTTGGATAATTCGAAATTAGTGCTAATTTTCAGATTATATTTCAGTTTGGGTAAAGCTTATTGGGCTTTTTAATCTCATTGCCCATTTCGTTTCGTACAGATAGGCCTGACACATGCACCACTGTACATGGCAAAGAATAATTCACAACACTAATTTTTCTTATTTTTCATTACAATATTTGCTAAAGGAGGATAATTAATTTGAGGCAAGACATGCAAAGGTTTCTATATATTTTTTCTAATTTTTTTTTTAATCAAAATATCACGATAATTCGGAATTTTTTCTATGGCTACTGATTAAATTATCACACAAGATGGTTGTGTGATCACTTCTGTTTTGTAATTAAAAGGCTAATTACCCACAAAAGAATACACACGGAGTAAATTCAACTCTATATGCAATACTGCATACCAATTTTTATGTAAAATACAAGTAAAAGGTACAGAGCAACATTAACTATTTGCTGTCTATCTTCTGTACCATCGATAAAGAACCTCTAACCTCTCCTCTCATTTTATGGCAGATCGATCAGTTTCGATATTAACAGATAATTTTTTTTTTTTTTTTAATTAAAAAACTAAGAAAATTCCTTAAAAATTAGATTATTTGCGCTTTAAAATTTATTAAAAGTCATACGTAATATTATACGAAGAATTTGTTAATTAATTTAATATTTTATCTCATCTATTAGTTTATGTCAGGATTTACAGATTACATTAAAAAAACAGATAGATTGCCAGTAAAGTTGTCTTGAACTGAAATTTACATAAATAATTACAAAATAATATGATTATCTCATAATTCGTGTAACGGCAAGAGAAAGAACACAATCCCGATCGAGAGAAAACAGACCCTCTCTGATACTCTCTGACTTGAGCAGGCTAGAGTGGGGAGAACCTGTATATAAGCCAGTGAGAGATATATCTAATCTATCGATCAGATTCAACCATGTACATCGCATCGTATCATATTTCTACTCTCACCTTTTATTCTATAAAATCATTACAAGTCCAGTACAGTTTGTGTAAACTTATAGCCATATTATAACAGTGTCTTCATATCTTGTCTAATTAATCTAACCAGATTTCTCTCCTCATCAACTCCATTACAATTCGGGAGAAATAACCATTAAAAAACCCCGGTAATGCTAAAAACTATTAACTTAATCTAATTCTAATTACTTTTATTGACACAAATATTACTACTATTACCTCATATATTACAAATTAAACTGTTTACATGTTTCTTCAGTTTTCTCAAAGAAATTTCTAGTATATTATCTAAAATCATTTTGACACTGATTACCTCATGAAGGAATTCAATTTCTGTGTAACTTAGGGGGGGCGGCAACGATAGCTAGCCTCAAAAATTTACTTTTGGATATGCTGTAACTTTAGTATATTTACTGCTACAGGCTAATCTAACCAGAACTATCCTTATTAAAACAATAAAATTGACATGGAAATGTTTACAAAATATTAATATACTATGTCTACAAAAAAGCAAAAGTAAAAAATTATATCATGCCGTTTATGTTTTTGGACAAATTAAAAACCTATGTCCTCATTGTTATGGCAGAGAGATCTTCATTCTTTTTACAGAATGTTTTCCATTTGAATTAGCCGATAATTATATAGGTATTCCAAATAATTTTACTGCCTTTAAGATAAAAGTTTAGCCCTTGTATAGATTAACTTACATTTACGCTAACTAAATGAATAAGGAACTAAAGTACTAAAGTTGAAATTTGGAAGTGCAATGGAATAAGAAATTATTTAAATTAGTGAAAGTATGAAATTTTTTTTATTTTTTTTTGTTTGGCAATGGAATTCAGATCAACAATTAAAGAAAATACATATATAAGTATTTACATAAATATTTTATGTATGGAAGTATTTTTACTTCCTAATTTAAGGTTACTTTTACGAGAAAGGGTAGCTTAGAACCCATTTCTATGGTAGCTAAGATGCGGGTTTGTACAATGGTTATGTGCATGGGCTTGTAACTGTAAGGTCTCTGGTCTCTACTCGTCCAAATAAACCCCCAAAAGTCCAAATAACCTTTCTGTAGGACTTAAAATACCCAGCCAAACTGAGTTGACAAAACTACTATAAAACAGAAAATCAGTATGGGTACTTAGACAAATTTTTAAAATAAAAATTGACACTTCTAAAATTTCATGGCTCTTGAAATTGTTTTTGATTAAATATATCATAGCAGGCCCGCAAGGGGTATCTGTTGCGTTCAGTTACTTAAAGAGTAGTAGCGACCCCACGGTTTATCACAGCTCAGTACTCCATGCACTTCATCAGAACAATACACAATACACTTAAGCTACATATACTCTTTATTTTACACACAAGGACAAACACAGTACACAAACTAGGGTCTCTATCCCTAGTTAACTGCTGGAAGCCAACGGAAAAGAAAGGGATTAGCTCAGTGGTAGCGCGCTGGGCTAGCAACGCGGAGGTCCTGGGTTTCATCAATCCCTTCATTGTGAAGGAAGGGATGCTATCCTTAGATTTTTTTCTTCCTAGGAGCTACAACTCACTGTCCCGTGATGGGCAGTGTTGACTATAGTTAGAAAACGCTGCTTGGAGTCCGGCTATGCATTGGAGAAGGCTCCGGGGGGCACAATATTATTATTATTATTATTATTCTAGTTCGGGTGCCTAATGGCGCGGGACCTAAGCCTATGTGGCTCTTATCCCCCCGATACCCCCCGTAACCCCTTAATTAATCTCCCCCGGTAACTTGCCGGTTAATCTGCAATATCCCAAGATATCCCTAAACTCCAACTCGCCCAGGCAATCCTGCGGGAGTGGTGTCCTCCCAAATATACGAAACCTAGATCCAGCGAAACGGGGACACTGACATAAGTAGTGATACACCGTTTCCCTAACTCCGTCATCACAGTTCTGACTAATGGAACTTCGCGTCCTCCCTATGTTAAACAAGTGACTGGACACAAGTGTGTAGTAGTGCGACACAAGTCGCTATCCCTACCAAGGTTCTCAAACCCGTCCTACTAAGAGACAGGAGATACTCCTAAATTCCCTGCTTGCTTGCCTTTATAAATCTTTTAGCTTGGAGGCACCCCTGCGTGTCCCCCCAGCGTTTCTCCAAAGCTCTCGTCTCCCAAAGTCTAATCTGTTTGTCGCGAAACGTCTTTGTAACGGCCAGGGCTGGTTCAGGACCACAAAATGGTAATGATGATCCCTCCCTGGACAGCCGATCCGCCCTCGACACAATAGATCTTTCAGGTCGCAATGCAATATTCTCCTACAACAATCTACAATCTACAGTATCTCATAGCACTAATTGAAAGCTTGTAGAATACTCTTGTTACATGGTACAATTACAACTCAAGATTGTCTGAAAGTGGGATAAAGACCTCAAAAATTGATTAAAGGCTTGTTGCTTTTTGAAGGTTCGTTGAAAAGATTGTACCAAGTTATGAAAATGGCACTTAAATATCAAAAAGTTAATGTTTTGTTTCGATATTTCTGATATAGTTACATATATGGTCCGTATTTATAATTTCGGGCACGAATATTCAAAATTCTGAACCGGACATTTATATATAAAAAAAAGAAAAAAAAAAGCGTGAAATCACCTAATTAATAAGTTTGCTATCAAATGACATTACTAAATAAATTAATTTAGGCTTCAGCCACATTGTTTTTTTTTTGTTTTGTTTTCTTGAAGAGAGTATGATGAATGAACGGCTATATAAACTAAGATTCACTTTTGATTTTTACAAAACTCCAATTTACACTTTATAAAGCACTTTTAACATCACACATAAAGAATATCGAATACCCTTACGCAAAACAAAATAATTGAATTCTGACATTAGTACGAAAGAAAAGCAGTTTCGATTTGTTTTGTTCGAAAGTACAATTTTTGTTGCTTTTCTTGTGCAACTCAGTCATGTATACAGGGTTTTTCCTTTTTCATCTGGCATTAAATTGATATTATAATACGGACATTTAACTTATTTCCCAACTTTCCTAAACAATGAAAATTTATTTATAAAATAGGGGCTAAATTTTTAAGTTTATGTTTTATAACAAATTATAGTGTCGAATATTTTTCTCGTTACAAGCAGTTATGTTTAAAGTAAGCCTTAAAAATGGCTACATTTCGAATATTATATCGAAGTTTCTACTTAAATAGTTGAAACTACTTAAGTAGTTTCTACATAATGAAGAATAGTTGGTGCTTGAATACCTTTATGCTACAAAGAGAATTGATTCATTAAACCATGGTAATATTAAGAAGAAAACAGGAAAAAAAACGCCGTGGTTGTTCTGAGCATGTTCCTCTGTCCGGCCTTTTTAGAGCAATGCTAAGTTCTATCCCATTTAGGGTTTTGGTTTCTTAAATATTTTAACATATAATAAATTAGAACTAACCGCCGTCTCAGTGCATGACCATTCATGGTAGTTGGACCGAAGCCCGCAAAATATAGCATTTCTTTTAATGAAATTTGGAAACAATTTTAGGGACTAGTTTCGAAGATTATACATATTAATGCGAACTAAAAACTGTTAGCGCATGTACCCCCAATATACGCTCTATCAAAATTCTAGGGCACTAAAAATAAAAAAAGAAATAAAATACTTTTTCAATCTTCCAAATTGTTTCGTTCTGACCATAAAAAAATGAAGCAACCTTTCAGACATGGAAACAATGTTGATGTAGCAATAATTTTATCTTTTAACATTATATTTCATTACTTTATAAATCTAGAATTGAAAATGTTGTGCACTCTGAAAATCACCAAGGACGCATATGTCACCGGCAAATTGACAATTTTTGTAATATATATATTCATAATTGAATCGCATTAATTATATACCAGTGTTTGCTTTATAAATGTAATCCTGTTAAATCTGACAACATAATAACGAAGTGACATATGTAATTAAATATTACGTACCCACAGAACTGAATTTGAAACTCCACTCAATGTGGAATGAAATACTACTTGGATGTATATGGCCTTTAAAACTATAGTTGAAAACAATTTATTAACTTGACATATTAAAATGACACTCTATTAAAACATCTCAGGACAAATCAGGAATCTAACTACTGTAATTTAAAACTACTGAAGTGGGCTCGCCACTTCTTCAGACGATTGCGTCGTGTGGGTAGTATCCAAGTCAAACAACAAGAACTAGCCTTAACACCGACAAACTCATACAATATTATGCTATTGAGGTTGAATTTCTTTCTTGCTGGTATTAGCTGGGGAGCATACCCTCAAAATCTCCTAATGATATATAAAGACACCGTTCGATCTATATTAGATTATGCTTCACTAATATACGGAAGGGCTAAAGAAAATCATCTTAAAGCATTAAATACGGTGCAAAATTCGGCCATAAGAATATGCTTGGGTAGTATAAGATCTACCCCTGTGAATGCTTTATTAGCAGAAGCTGGTGAACCTCCGCTAGAGTTACGCAGAAAATGGTTAGAAAGGAAAAGGATAGTTATCCAGTAAGACCTCTTATTGCATCCTTAATAGAATTAAATGAATTTTTACAATTTAATTCAAATGACCCAATTGATTTTTCCCAAATTTTAGAAGATTTAAATCAAATGCACATTTCAGTCGGCCATATTGCATATCAACAAGTTGCACCGATGTCAGTGTTAAACATTAATGTTATTCCAACAATGATTAATGTAATAGGAAATAAAAACTCCATACCTGCCTACCTTCTGTATCCTGAAACAATGGCAATGATACATAGCAAATATGCAGATTATTACCAAATATTTACTGACGCCTCTAAATCTAATAATTATACAGGTATTGGAATATATGATCCTCAGAAGAAAATGTCGGTCGGAGAAAAAGTGCCACACAAATTATCCATATTAAGTGCCGAACTTCTGGCTATATTTAAGGCATTACAAACCATAAATGATTTCTCCGAAAACAATGTTGTTATTTTTACAGACTCCAAATCACGTTGCCTAGAGCCTTGGAGTCATTCAAATGCGGGAAAAGTAGTAATGCAATTGTACATAAAATAATAAAAGAAATCATTAATAATTCCAAAAATATTGTAATGCGAGGGTGGTTTGAAAAGTTCTCGGAATCACCACTAGATGTCAGTGCTAGAGCAACGAGGTTCCCGCGCAATAATCACAAATTCTTTGTGAGTGAACACGTGGCGCGTCAGTGCTCTTGCTGCAGGAGAGTGGTAGTGACGACTCTTTGTTGTTGTTCCCGCATAGTGATTTGTGACAATGGAAGAAACTGAGATTCGAGCAGTGATTAAGTACTTTGTAAACAAAGGTATGAAAGCAAAGGAAATTCATGCCGACTTTCAGAACACACTGGGGGACTCTGCTCCTTCATATTCAACTGTTGCCAAGTGGACCAGCGAGTTTAAATTTGGTCGGGAGAGCTTAGATGATGATCCGCGTAGTGGACTGCCAAAAAGTGCTACGACCCCAGAATTTATCGCAAAAGTGCATAAAATGATCATGGAGGATCGTCGACTGAAAGTGCGAGAGATTGCTAAGCTATAGGGATGTCATCTGAACGGGTATATCACATTTTAACCGAAGAATTAGGAATGAAAAAATTATCGGCAAGATGGGTGCCGCGGCTCATGACATTGGACCATAAACGCACCAGATTGGAAATGTCCGAACAAAGTCTGGCCCGTTTTCAGCGCAACCAACAAGATTTTTTGCGCCGGTTTGTGACTACAGATGAAACTTGGGTCCACTACTATACCCCAGAGACAAAACAGCAGTCAAAGCAGTGGAAACATGCTGAGTCACCACCACCAAAGAAAGCAAAGGCAGTACGTTCGGCCGGAAAGGTCATGGCCTCAGTTTTCTGGGATGCAAAAGGCATTCTGCTGATAGATTATCTTCCTACTGCCAAACAATTACGGGGCAATACTATGCAAACCTCCTAGACCAACTACAGGAAAAGATACGCGAAAAAAGGCCTGGTTTGGCAAGGAAGAAAGTCATCTTTCATCAGGACAACGCCCGCCCGCACACAAGTGTTATTGCCATGGCAAAACTTCATGAACTGAGGTACGAATTGTTGCCACATCCACCTTATTCACCTGATTTGGCACCATCAGACTTTCATCTCTTCCCCAAGCTGAAAATTTTCCTCGGTGGACGGAGATTTCCTACAACGGAAGAACTGACAGCCGAATTGGAGAGGTACTTTGCAGGCCTGGAGGAATCTCATTTTCGAGATGGGATAAAGGCATTGGAACATCGCTGGACCAAATGCATTAGTTTACAGGGAGACTATGTTGAAAAATAAAAGCAGTTCCACCGAGGTAAGACACTTCTTTCTAGTACATTCCGAGAACTTTTCAAACCACTCTCGTACAATGGTTACCAGGGCATATTAATATATATGGCAACGATATGGCGGCTGCAGCCGCAAAATTATGTAATAATGACAGCTATAGTGAGACTAAAAATCTACCTACCACTTGACGACTGCCTACGACAGACAAGGTCCATATTATTGCAAGAATGGCAAACTTTATATGAAAGAGAATCTTCTCAGAAAGGAATATACCCATTTCACTAATATGCGAACTATATATTTGAGACCTTGGTTTAAGAAATGCATATTATTAAGAGGCCAAATAGTGACACTGACTAGACTACGCACAGGACATGGACGGTAAGCTAAAATACTCTAACAGGTGATAATATTTTTTTAGGATATCCATAGTCGGGAGTCATTTATTTTGGAAAGAAGTATTAGAGCAGGTTTGAAACTTTATTCCGAAATTAATTATCACTCTTGACTAGATTAGCAAACAATTCTTTTTCAACTAAGAAAACATTGAATATTTGGAAGAGGCACTTGAGAATTTGTATGGCACAAATATATGCACAGATGCAGGAGAAAAAAAAATGCACATGTTTTAAGTTCTTTCATTTATTTAAATAAATATTTATTTTTTCTTTATAAATAAAAATCAATAAAAAACAAAAAGGATAAAAAAGCAGCAATATGTTTAAGAAACGATTTGTTTAAATTAATTTTGAAAAAGAATTTATTTAAAAAAAAAAATTAACAACCCATTAATATCACTTTGGCGTGAACGAAATTACATGAATTTCATTTTAACGTAATAACCAACTATGCAAAACTAGTACAAGAAGATTATTATTAAAAAAAAAAAAAAAAAGTAGCTGTAACTAATTATTAATGAATTAGCTAGTAACGCCCTCCAATTATTATTACCGCGGCTGAAAATAGCGAATGTATTCTCCTCAGGAGAATGACCGCGCCCATCTATAAGCAGGCCACTCAATAAAACACTTTGGGCCACTCTAATTTTAACCTTTAAAAAGATTTTTACGCTTATAGTAAATTATAAAGTAATAAATATCAAAATAAAGAAAAATTTATTTATTGATATAATAAAAATTAAAAATTTCATATATATATATATATATATATTGGAACAGTTACCTTCAATATCTGAAACAGTTTAGAGAGTAGATCACGGATGTTCAATTATTAACATCATTTTGTAATTTTTTATCATGAACTTGTATTTTAGAAGTATGGTGTAAGAAATTGTTGTTTGAATAAAATAGAAATATATTAAAAATAAGTAAATATATACATATACCCCGTAGTTTGCTAAATTAAAGCAAAAATCTTCTTTTAAATAGAAGAACACAAAGATTTAAATATTTACATATTAACAAAGATTATTTGGAAACAAAAATTCTAATGAAGCTATTAATTAGAAATATATCATTTCATGTTTTATGTTAGACTGTCCTCTATTATAGAATTACTAGTACACCTCTAACTAAAAGTAGCTGTATATAGTCATTGCGTTCGTAGAATGAATACTATTATACCAATAGATACATTCATTTTGACAACATGAATCATGGAAGAATGTGTCGCGTAATAAGGCGTTATCACAGTGGAAGCCGATCTGGGAAGCAAATAAATTAAGAAATGTTAATGCATTACCAATGAAGAGGATAACTTTGTGCAGAAACTCACACCGTGAAGAAGTACGTAGTATTGGCAAAACTGAGGATTGGCCACACAATGCTTACTCAAAGCTACATTTTTAGAGGGGAACGGCCTCCTACTTGTAATGTATAATTAACAGTCCAACATTTTTTTCAAGGAATGTTCGAAATCCGCTAAAGGTAAGCTAAATATCAGTAATAGTATGAAAGAAATACTAGAGGATAATGAAGAAAGTGTAGGGAGAACATTTAAATATCTAAAAACTATAAATATATTCAACTTAATCTGATACTATATATATATAATTATATATATATATGTGTGTGTGTGTATGTCTGAAATAGGAGAGGTACCAGTCTCGAGGCAGGAATGACAAACTTCCAGTCTTCCGGGGACATCTCCCCACTTATTTTGGGGAGCCGTTTAACTTTAGAGGGTCCGGTCTGTGTCGGAATGTATTTATTGGGATGAATGTTTTTGGATGTGAGTCTGAAACATTGGAGAATGTGTTGGTATGAATGTGGGTGGGTAAGTCGTGGTTGGTTTTCTTTAACATCGAAAGGGGCATTAAATGTACTTTGGTACTCTATCCCCGTTTCTTTAAGAGAGTGGTAGCTTGTGAAAGGATATTCAATTTAAATGTAATGTAACGTTATACTCAATTTGTATAGTCTCATTCAGGATGATTGTCAGGTGCGAAAGACCTTAGATGTTGTGCACTTTAAAAATGATAAAAAAAAAAAAAAAAAAACAATCAAGCAACCTAATTATAAAACTGTGATGGGATACTGGAAATTCCTCGTAATCTGGACTACACTACAGTATGTACAATAAATATTTGCACAATAATCTCACTCACATTCACACAGGAGCCGAGTTGCCAACTCCGGTTCACATCCAAAAATGAAAGCTCGCGCATTAAAATAGTGCAGGAAAGCTTTCCACATGACTAAAGCCACATTTATAAATTATAAATAATTCCATGAAGTGGGGCCCCAAGTCTTACATCAAGTAAAAATAAACAAAAATCCTAATTTTCTTATGATTTCCATAGATGTTCATTTTTTTAAACTCATCACATTTTAAACTTAGTGTTTGTTAAAGTGTTATTCATTTTCAAATAAATCTTTTATTATAACAGTTTTATTGTGGACATAATACTAAGTTGACTAATTTGTAAACAGTATATTCAATTTCTAAACTAGTTTCTAGTATTGTTGATATGTAATTGGATTTGTAATGCTGGATAACATCTGAGGTTCTATCCGTTCATAGCATTGTTTTCTATACATTGCTTCTGACAGATTCCGATTCAGAATAAGTGTATCAATCTCTACAAGAACTTGACGAGTGAGAATCTCAAAACCTGTCAGAAGCAACAGATAAAAATCCAAAATTTCTAGTATTTTCAAGTATAATGCAGTTCGTCTTAAGAATCAACAATGCCTCAAAAATTCAAACTTTTTTTTGTTCATTCTCACTTGAGCAGCATAACATTTATTTCCCGCAAAAAAAAAAAAAAATCTAAATATAGAATCTAAACAAGATAATGGGTCACATTTGAAATCACAAAAAACTTGTGAATAAAATACGTATATAACTTTGAGGTAATAAAACCTGTGTAGTTTACCGTTTTATTGGAATTCTATATTTTATTGTTATTTGTCAACCAAATACCAAATGATTTGTTCGGTGGACAAATCAGGAATCTAACTACTGTAATTTAGCATTTAGTCGCAACTTATATATATATATAATGGCTCTTGAGGTGGAATTGGGCTCGCCACTTCTTCAGACGATTGCGACGTCGTTTGGGTATCCAAGTCTAACAACAAGAACTAGCCTTAACACCGACAAACTCATATAATATTATGCTATTGAGGTTGAATTTCTTTCTTGTGCCGCATTCATCCAGTACAGGAATACCTACATCTTTTTGTTGAAAATAGCAATCAAAATACATTTTGCTTTTTTCATTCTCCTAGCCTGATGGATGGGAAGTAAACTGCAGTTTGAATTGATGTGTGACCGAGATGGTGTGATCTGCTCATTCAAATTTAAGCAGTAATGTTTGCTAGTTTTTGTGTAGTACGTAGTTTAAAGATAAAAGAGCCCACTCTCCAGATTTATGGGGAGCTAAGCCTTCAACAAAAGCCTACAGCTTTACAAGGGGACTGGCGCAAGGAGACATTCATGGTACAATGAAGTCAATAGATTAGCGAAAGGTAGTGTCCTTGTACCACCTATTGACCTTTCTGCTGTGTCATTTGTTAAGACGAGCATTGAAGGACTGAAGACAGCCTACTATGAGCTATTTCTTTCGGTCATGACTTATGGCATAATGTTGGGAAGCGCGCCACTAGAGTAAAAGTGTTCAAGTATCAGAAGAAGGTAGTGAGAATAATATGCAAGGTTAGAAAGGATACAAATTGTCGCGAACTACTTGCGCAATTAGGTGCATATAGTGCTGCTGCGATATCTAACACTACAGCTGCTATATCCTTAAATTGCCGTATTTGTAACAGAAAATCCAAATAAGTTTAGGCGTAGAGGGGGAACACATAATATAACGGGAAGGAAAAACAACTTATTGGAGGTGTATGCACCATCGAACTTCAGAAGTTGGAAAAAGCCAACTATATATGACCGCTAAAATCTTCAGACTTTGTTTCAGGTAAGCCTATCAAAAAATAAATTCAAACATGAACTTAAAAAAAATTACAAAATAAAAATTATTACTTCATAAGCGAGTACCTCTGTAAATGATGGAAACATTTTTTTGACACTATTCTGTACCTTTGGTGCTGCCTGAATAAAGTGTATATCTATCTATCTATCAATCTATATATTCATCTATCCGCGGCTATCGAGGCCATTAAGAAACGGCTCACAAGAAACAAATTTCTGTCAACAATTCTGAGGATCAGAGGATCTCCAAGTTATTCCTGGAGGACCAAGTAAGAGAACAATGAGTTAAGGAGGAACACTGTTAAGGTTATTAGTATTGCCTCTGTATGAAACACTCCCAAAAAATGGATCATGTGGAAGGATGTATTCTATAGAAACGGTCGAAGCAAGGATGACATACCGTTTGAGCATCTGCTCAAAAACAATGTCTAAAGGTTCAAGGACGGAACATTGGCATTGAGCCAAAGATTGCAAATACTCTTGCCTAGATCCTGGCATTACGGATTTGATGAAATACGAAACTGGGAAGCACAATGGACCTGTTTTTAGCCCAAGTGTATTTAACCACCTTCAAAGGCACCTGTATCTAGAATTAGACGAATTCTTCAATGCAAAAGTAAATCTGCATTAGTGAATGAGACATACCAGTGACGTTGACATTTCGTAGGGATGTAGCTCAGGCGTAGCGTGCTGCACTTCCGCGCGGAAGTCCCAGGATCGAGTCTTAACAGTGCTGACCTTAGATTTTTCTCTTCCGAGGATGCTCTACAGCTAATTCTGCCTGGTGATGGACAGTGTTGTCTGGAACGAGAGAAACTGTCCGCAGGCCGGCAGTGCACTGAGAAAGCTCCAGACGCCGATGACCATATATGTTGACACGCCTTAAATTTAATTAAAGAAAAAAAAAAAGTCATTGCATTGGGCCACTCCATGATAGCACTCTGTTTAACAATACTTCCTGATGATAGGCGAACACTGGAAACCAGTCAATGGTATAAAATGAAACAAACTAACATGGACAAAACGTTATTATTGAGATTTTAACTTCATTAGAGAAGAAACGGCAATATTTATATGAAGAAATTCAAATTGGTTTCAAGTCAGCTTGAAAATTTGCGGCAGAATTCAACATGTTGTTGAATATAATGGATGTGAAAAGGCGGCAGAATTAGAGAGAATGATTTTAGGAATGATGAAGAAGAAATAAACTAGTAGATGTGCAGAAACTACAAGAACTTTACACTGTCAATAGAAGTTTGAGAATAAGGTAGCGAGAGAATAATAAAAGAGAGAGACAGACTGGCTGAGTTATTAGAAAGTAGAATGATGTTTGCTGACTGGTGTGGATAACTGTTTTTCTATAGACTTCTCTGACTATTTATATAGAATCTCCCTCCCTAGTCTCTGGCCTAGGTAGCGAGTAACTATTCTGCGGATCCTCACGAATCTTAATGATTCGGATCCCATTACATTGAAATCAACTGTTCCGCAAAAATAGAGCACTTTTAGTACCCTTTATAATTAATTATTACAAGTTTCATTTTAAAAAGAATGAAGTATTTATTATTTGATTAATAAATTCTCTGTTCTGTTAATAAAATATGATAGGTGTATAAAATGAAATTAACTACATTTTACTTATTTAAAAGAATTTTCTATTAATAACTTATGCTAGAACTGTGTTATTAATCCTAAAAATACTAGTACAAACATTGGCATACCACTATTATTATACTTGCCAGTTTACCAGAACGTTATCCTTTACCATCAAACGTATTTCTCACGAATAATCTACAGTTTTCTCTCTTTCATACCACTTTACTCACTACAAATTACGGCAGGATTCTCCCAAAGCTACTTCATGCATATATATCTCTTAAGAAAATTAATTATCCAAATTTACTTTTAATATAAGACAAATACAAGGGTGTTTTATGCTTAAAAACTCAAACTTTTTTGGGATAAAGAGAAAAACAGATGCTGGACATAAAGTCAGAAAATCATATCAAGTGAATGGATAAGATGAATTATTGGAAGAACAAAGATTATTTTTTTTGCTACTCTGCGCTTTCGAAAAAAAAAAAGGCATTACTTAATCACTGTTCAAAAAAAAAATCTGTGCCCTCATTTAACTGTGAAGATAAGAATATTTCCTAATTTTAAAAACGCGTATATATATATAAATTATTGTTGAAAAACACAATTCCTTGTTTTCCATAAAATTCATTTCTTTCAAGTATGTTTTCAAATTTTATTTACTTTCCTGACGACCGGGACTCGACATACGTCTGAAGCGGTGCTGACCGTGCGACTTCCTCGATGTTGGAGGTCAGTAAATAACAACTCAAACGGAGCGTCACCAATAGATGATAACTCCCACACACGTCTCTACACTTGTCTTATTTACTAGTTTTACTTTTAACAGTTTTAAATTTCAAATTAATAAAAATTTATTTAAAAAGTTTGCATTTTTTTTGCAAAAGTTGATTGTTTTCAAATAAATGTGAAAAACAAAGACCAAATATCAAACTGGTTTAATAAGGAAAAACAGATGATGGAGAAAGCCGAAAACTTACGAAAAGTATATACATGCAAATTATGGAACGAATATCAAATGTCAAATTATAGAAATTCTATGTCTATTAATAACATATGAAATTTCATTTATTATATTGGGACCAAATATTCAAAACTAAAACTCTTTAGTGTGTGTTCAATAACCTAACAAAACTCATTTTTTTTTTTATATCGGTGACTGAAATGAGTTGTTTTTATGCTTTAAGTATTATCGAAGTATATGATGTATCCTTCATTTATTGATCAATTGATATTATGAATATGGATTCAGAAGAAAAGACTTGAATATGAAGGATTAGATATAATAAATTGTCTTTGCTTCTGAGACAGTTCAGAAATACCCGGTCAAAGAAATTACGCAAAACTTCATACTTAATGACATATAACCGTAAAAAGACAGTTTTACAAGTAGACATCTTATAACTTCGAATATCTTAATTAAAAAATAGGTTCAATGAAAAATCAGTTTTAATTCTCAGATTTTAATTAATTAAATTAGATTATATTCTCTATAAAAGAATCAATTATTACATTTTCCAATATCTAAATTAAATTTCACCCAATGCTTTTTGAAAATCCCTGCGACTTCCTAAGAAATCCATTATGACGAGCTTTACTTTCTAATCAAACATATGTAAGCGTAGTTTTGTAGTGGTTGGTTTTGCAGGGCTGGAAAGCATAGGAATGTAGCAAATAAATTTGCTCTGTCAAATCTATGTTATCACATTGTTTGATAAACGCATCCTGATGATGGATATAAACGCCCGAAACCGGTCGATAACCACAAAAAGAAAAAGGTTATCTCGGAAAATATCTCACATATCTAAGCGTAACTTGCGCTCAAATACACTAGGTAGGCTAGTTTCTTTGAAACAATATGTACTGGTCAGCATAGTAACATGGTGGTACTACAACTTCCAGCTGAAGCATTTAATTTTACTCTATGATTGGCTAAACGTGGAGCCAGCCACTGAAAGAAAACTTTAACTGCTCAGAGCCGAGAAAAACTAGAGCCCCTCCCCCCCCCCCGGAGGCGCGAACAAAAGAATAGGTGACAATAAAGAAATAATTAAAAGTACTCTAATGTAGGGAAGAAGTTTCTCGATGCCTTTAATACTTTTTTTTTCATTTTTTTCTCTTTAGTGCACATAAAATTTGTTGGAAAATCCCGCAACAAACTAATCATCGGTAGCTAATGACCACGTAAGTCCATTAACAAAAAAACTAATCGTCAATACTGTCATCAATTTATGTAAAGTTAGTTGTATGTAGTAAATTCAAGACGTCAAGAAATTTTAAAAAAGAATTATGTGGCTTTATTTTAAAAGAGTTTCTAACAAATAATGTTGTGTCATTTTTTAGAATAAATTAGTTTATAGTTAGAAAATTTACAACATTTAAGGTTTATAATTTGGCAACATTTTTTTATTATATTACCGAATCGAATTTTTAATATAAAGATAACTCTCTGACTGCTAAAAACTGGCAAATATTAATTATGAGAAAGAAATTATACCAAATGAATTTATTAATTTATTTCATTCATTATCATTAATTATTGAATAAGAATTGTTAGGGATTTTTAAAACGATATAATTAATATTTTTATCTAATAAAATCAATGAAAATTTCTTGCACCAAGCATAAAAGTTTTATCTTGAGGATTTTTTTAACTTGACCGGAAAAAACGTTTAATCTAATTAAATCTCGAGCTTGAATCACGAGACAGATTAATTAAAATATACTTTTCAAAATGAATATTTCAAATATACTGAATTAAAGAAATTATTAAAAAGAAATTGGTTTTTTTATAAGGACTGGGAGAATCTTTGTTTAACATATAACATTGGAGCTGGACAGCCTGTTAGATAAGGAGGTTATAATAAATAATATTTTAAATAAAATGAAGGTTAAATTATTAGAAACTTATAAAACTAATGCACCACATAGCGTTCATCACACTCTGTATAAATCCCTAAAGAGCTACAATTGTATCAATAATATTAACCTTGACAATTCGATGATTAGTTGGATCATAAAAGTTAGAGAGCAGAAGTACTTTATTTAAATTATTATGATTTTAATAAAACAATAAAAATTTGCTCCTTGTATAATTCGAGAGAAAATGAGGATGTCCCGCACATTATTGCCAGATACCCCAATTTGAGAGAATTTCGGGTAAAGTTTTTTTAACAAAGATATTCTAAACTTCAAGGAATTATTAGAATACCTTGTCGGCAACGATTGGTTAAGTATTAATTAACTGCTGCAAATCTGCCTGGAATTATAGAGATATTTTTTAGTTAAACAGTTTAATTTTTAGACTTGATCAAGTGACCTGATCAAGTTATTTTAATCAGTTTTTTTTTTTTTTTTTCTTTTCTTTGTATAAATGTGTTTAAATATACAACTCTGTATTGTTATTATCAGGATTGGGAGATATTTATTTATTTATTTTTTAAGAAGATACTACATATTTTCACATTCTGTTTATTCTTATTATTTGTACTCATCCACTTATTTTACAATATTGTTTAATTATTCTGATATAAACATATGGCAACTCCTCAGGCGGTCATGTGACCATGAGTATGTCTTCAAAATTGTTCTTGGAAAAATAATGTTCTTTTTTTTTGTTCAACAAGAATTAATAAAGATTATTATTATTACTGAATTATTTTTATAATATTATTTTGGTTTGGGATGCTGAAGCGTGAATTTTCGAGTCTCTATCTGTATAAAAAAAACGCTGAATAAAACCTACAAAAATATTTATATATAACCAAGATCTTCCCTTTTAAATCGATTAAACTGAATTCAAAAAATCTTTTTTTTTATAAATAATGGCATATTTAGAATCATGTTTTGCAGCGAAATTCTCCTTTATTAATTCCTAAGTGGAAGCATATTGATATATTATAATGACATATTTTTATTGTAAATAAATCCTAAAAAATACTGACAGTAGAGATTTGATGAACACTTAATTTGGAAGTAATAACAGATACATATGTAATTATTTCCTTCACCTTTAGCTAATAATAGCGATTTCTACCAATCGTTCTCCTGCGGTCCAATGTAAATTTATGAATCAGTACATAAAAGCTGGATTACATTTTTAAGCTAAACAATATTTGGATTATCTATTCATGGAGGGTAACTTTGGGTATTTCTCTAATCTCCAAAAGACTAAGTATTTTATCTAATCTAAAACTTGTCCAAGTGGAAGAGCTGTGACATTGTTTTGGAATGAAATATTGGCATGGTTAGTTTGCAAAGACAATTTGCAGTTAGGACAATGAGCGATTACACACACTCCTCACAACCTTTGTTGCAAAAACTTGTAATTTTTTTATTTTCTTTTCACTGAAATTACAAATTGATAATGATACATTCCTTATTATTATTTTCATAATATTATATAGGCAAATCGTAAAGTGAAAAAGGAGAAATCGGTGATTTTCATTATATGCGAAAGAATTTTATATCTTTAGATTTTATTTTATATTTCTATAACTTTAAATAAATTTAGTTCAGATTATTAAAATATTTTTCTTTTAAAAGATGATTTTTTTACATTTTTTATTTAGTCGGCTTTATAAAGTAACTAAAAAGATTTGCGATTCAGCATCAGAAAAAGTAATTGTAAAATTTTATATATTTCCAAACATGCGGCTGTTGTGGAGTTTGAATGTATTTTGTAATTAAGAAAATATATAATTATAAAAGTTGCACATAATTAAAGAAAAAAAATTAAATGCAATACATTAATATTTAATCATTTCAATCAGAACAAACAGAAGTTATACTTTATCAGTTGTTAATTTTATTTTTTTTTTTTTTTTTTTAATTTAAGGCGTCTCAACATCTGAGGTCATTTGCGCCCGGAGCCTTCTCAGTGCACTGCCGGCCTCCGGACAGTGTTCTCCCGTTACAGACAACACTGTCCATCACCGGACAGTGAGCTGTAGGGGCTCCTAGGAAGAGAAAATCTAAGGGCAGCACGGCTGGATTCGAACCCGTGATCTCCGCGTTGCTAGTCCAGCGCGCTACCACTGAGCTAATCCCTTCCCTTTTAATATTGCACAAAAATTTTAATCCTATCAAATTATAACTAATTCATTGCATTAAAATGCTACTAATATTGGCCGAAGCAACATAAACTATATTTTGTAGATTGTTGTAGGGGATTGATTATTGCATTGCGACCTGAAAAATCTATTGTGCCCCCCCGGAGCATTCTCAGTGCACCTTCAGTGAGTTTTCTCCAAGCAGTGTTCTCTGGCTGCAAACAACACTGCCCATCACCAGACAAGTGAGCTGTAGAGGCTCCTAGGAAGAGAAAATCTAAGGGCAGCACGCTGGATTCGAACCAGGGACCTCCTCCTCGTTGCTAGTCCAGCGTGCTACCACTGAGCTAATCCTTTCCTTCTCCATTGGCGTAGGCCAATTAAATAGCGACGGAGACCCTAGTTTGTGAATTGTGTTTATCCTTATCCGTAAAGAGTAGAGTTTAAGTGTATTGTGGTTATGACAAGTGCATGGAGTGCCTGGAACTGTGGTAACCCACGGGGCGTTAATCCCCAGTAACTGTATGCAACAGATACTAAGCTACATTTAGTACAACAATGAGGAAATGCAATCACAGCAAAGAGCCTTCTTACATTAGGATTCAAGAGTGTTTTCTAGCATTGGGGATTAAACTTTTTGAACTTCTTGAAAGAAACTAACGCTTTTATTCGGTGTATAATTATGGAACATTCTTTAAAATATTTTAAATTTTACCAGGATATCAAGGTCCGATTTGGAATGGTGGCCCTGGATTCAAAAATTACAAAGCATCAAAGCCATTATTCTATTGAAGGATATGTTGAATTATTGAAAGGAACCAGAAAACTAAACCGCATGAGTAAATTTTTCCTCCTAGCAAAATAAAATGGCACTTGTGGATTTGCGTATGCTTATTCAGCATTTGATGATTACCATAATAAATGGAGCCATAGAACAAGAAGCAATGTTTCTTGATAAGAGTTGGTAATTAAAAATTACAATGAAAGAGATCTAGTGTGTTGACCACTTACAACTAGGAGATTGATGACTTTCTAAAAATGGTTTAAATCAATTTCATCTTTAAATTAATTAAGTGCACAATAAATACGATGCAATTATATTGATTTTGTTATGTTTATGGTTCTTTTAATTTAAGAGGCGCCAAAATATAGACAGTTATTTGCTCGGAGCTTTCTGGGTGCAATTCTGGCTGCGGACAGTGTTCTCTCGTTAAGGACATTGTTCATCAACGGATAAGTGAGCTGTAGAGGCTCCTAGGAACAGATCTAAGGACAGCAATATTAGACTCGAATCTGGGACCTTCGCCTTGCTAGACCAGTACGCTGCTACTAAGTTGATAATCATAGTTAGATAATAAATTATTTTAGTATTAATGTTAATCAGAAGATTTGTTGGACATCATTCAACCTTTCCAACTATCATAGGTCATAAAGAAAGAAAACTTGTTCAATTAGATAAACATAAAATCATATAATGTTTCTGGATATAAAATAAGTTCCATGTATTTAGGAACGTGAACATTTTCGGAACTGGCAAGTACTAAATTCCTCATTGTTTGCTTTGGTTGTTAAATAACACTTCAGCTTATAGCAGGACAAATGTTGATCTTGAAACACTATTTTTAGCAAGAAGTTCTCAGTTTAAACTTATCCATGTCTATACTAGATATATATTGTATATAAATTAGGGCTTGTTAACAGTAGCGCACGGAACCCTCTCAATGCATACCTGCTTCCGAGTAGTGGTCTCCTAATGCAAATAGCGCTGTGCATCACCGCACAGAGAGCAGTGAAGGCAGTGAAATGAGAAAATGTAAGGGCAGCACTGCTGGATAGAATCCGGGACCTCCGCGTTTCAAGTCCAATGCGCTACCACTGGACCTAATCTCACCTCAAGTTTTTTTTTTAAACAAATATTCGATTTAAGTTCCTTTTTAGTTCGAAATCAACATTTATTTCATTTTTACGCCCACTATTTACAAAGTTTTGGCACAACTTACTTAATTGCCAAACATCAATAAAATGACATGACTATCAAAAAGATTTGCCAAATCAAAACAAAACTTTGAATTAATTAAAGTTTCATTGTGTTTCTCGCGTTGTACATATCATGCTTTATTTTCGGACTTGCCGATTTTCAAGATGTCTGCACCATAAACAATGTGTATCACAGACTTGAACAATTTTAATAAATGGGCAAAAACTGATCTTGTCCTGGAAGATTGGCGAATGTTTTGAAAGCACCCAATAATCATACAGAAACATTGGTATTTTGTGTTTTAAATTTCGATCTCAAAAAACAAAAAAAAAAACTAATAAAGTTGATTTTAAAAATAAAGTTTAAATTTCTAACAATTTACGATTTCATTATGAATAATGGTTTGGAAAAAGGTATAAACACGCTTGTTAACGCTAATTAAATAAAATTGTTTTACTTCATAGAAAACAAACACTTTCAAAATTTCTACTTCGTTTATCACTTTAAAAATCATTTATAATCATAAATTAAGTTACAAAATTTAAAGGAATCAGATCAACATTTGTCGAGATCGATGACCAAAGAATTAACTGTATAATTAATAAAAAACGCAACAATTATGATTATTAAATTAAAGTAATATTGCTGAATTGAAGAAGAATTGGAACACCACATATTATTTGCATGAAGAAACTTCAAGTGAAGGATCCTATGTTTTTCCACATCAAAAAATAAGAATTTTTTTTTTTTTTTTTTAATGTTTCCAAAGATTGTAACAGAAAGTTGAAGCTTTAGTTTCAAAAATTGCATTCATTTCCCAAGTCACCTGAAGTCAACTATTTCATCATTCATATAATAGAGTATTTATTTCAGAAGACAAGTCACTTATTTCATCGTTCGTTTCCCATATAATACATTAACAAAAGACAGACCGAATTCACATCAAAACCGAGACAACATTAATATGATTATCACCAGGGTGCTAGAAACTTATATTTATTTTTAAAAAAGAATATTTTTATCAAAATAACAAACACCTATAAGAATACGTAACACCTATGAAGACAAACGTAGCGATCGTTCTGTTTTTATAAAAAGTACTTTAAGAGCCAAAGTCATTCAGAAATTACGAAACACTAAAGTTATCGGATACATAAACTTTGTAAGGGTGTGGTAAACAGAACTGACAGCTTATGACATTTCTAAGATTGCTTCTAGTTTTAGGTGACGTTCGCTGATTTTCAGTACAAGCAATATATAAATGCTGGAGCATTATAGTTAGCTGCCGCTAAAACTGGAAATTATGAGTTCGAAACGATTAGGACAACGAAGAACTGTAATACTCACAAAGTTTAAATTGTAAGATCAGATTTCCAAAACCCAGTAATACTGTGTAAAGAAGTCACTCATTCGCAAACTTACATAGAAACGTCAATTTATTATCAGCTACGCTGATAAAATTGTTTTTGCTGAAAAATTTTGGAAATACTTCCCGACAACAATGACGTAATGAATGTAAGAAGTAAAGAGAACTAAACGTGTTAAAAGGTTTCCAAATAATATTGCCGACGGCGCGTTTTGGCCGTTACTTTATTTTCAGGATTGAGATTCTGTGAACACAGAATGCGATATCCAGAGTACTATAAGGATATTAGGTGATTACTGAATAGAAACTTTTCTAATATCAAAGATATTAAAGCGTAGATAATGTTATATGGTTCGGTTAAATTTATGCCCTATTCCGGAGTAACGAAGTTACTCTCTGTGATCAATCGGTCATTTTAGGGCCCCACAGCAAACTTGAAACGCTCCAAATTATTTGAGTTTGATTACTAGAAATTTTTGGGATTGATGCCCCCCCAAGAGCACTAGTGACTAAAACCAATCTCTTAAGTTTTTTTTGCGTTCAACGGTTCAAAGAGTGTACAGAGTTTTCCAAAGACTAATCCAGTGTTGGAATAATTGAAAAATTTTTTTCCAAAATCGGCAGGAGTAGTCTTCCATATAATACTAATGCATACGAAGTCTGTCTATAATTGAAATGTTAAGTATCTGCTTTGTGATTTATTAAACAGTGTCAATCAAGGTTTCCATATTATGCTTCAGCGTTTACTCTTCAAAAAAAAAAAAAAAAATATTAATTTTATATATATATTCATATATTTCATGAGTAAGAAAAAAAAATAAGAAACTTGGGAACAATGTGATATTTGTTTAAGAAAAATTTCAATTGAAGTTGATGACCTGATTCTAATGTTTCTAATCGTACAAAGGAAAATTGCTTTCAAGAAAATGAAAAATATGTGGTATTGTTAATTAAAATTCATAATATAAAGTTAACTTACAATAAACATAAAAATTAATTTAAAATGTAAATAATTGAAGGAAAGTGTGCACATTATGACCTCGGCAAGGATATAAGTACCGGTTAATTAAAGTTAATGGCATGCTTGACTGGTACAGTAATGGGTCATGCCATCCATACCCGTTTTAAACTCTGTACAGTTTTATTTGTATATTAGTTTATATTATTAATTTGAAAATAGAATTTAATGGATTCTATAATTTAGTTTTTTTAAAATTAGGAAGATGAGTTGATTTGACTAAAAAAAAACAAACAAAAAAACGAGGTGTATAAAATAAAATATGCATTATTTTAATAATACTAATTATGATGTATAATACAATATTATATCATATCAATATTAAATGATTGAATAATTAATGCATATTATTATTATAATCCATATGCATTATAAGTGGTAATACGTTTAAACTATTTTATTTTATTCTATTTTTTTGTTAGCCAGGCTTTATTTATTAGGATACTCTAATAACCGAATTACCGAATTGGTATTGTGGACGAAGGCGAACAGTAAACTTCCTTTACTATTTATTACCCATATTAATATATCAAATAAAATCCTAGACCGGGATTCAAACCCAGCACCTCAAAACACCGAAGCTTCTTTTGGAGGCGGTCCAGCCTTTTCAAAGAATAACTTCATTTTGCTTTTTTCTTAAAAAAAAACTTAAAAACTTAATTTTAGTACTGTCCTATTCAGTTAGTTAAATTTTAATTTAATCCTTCATTTAATTATATCAGACTTATATTTCTAGGGCCACTGAAACTATATGTAAAACTCATAAAAAACGAGAAGAGAATTTCAAAATATTAGTATTTCTTTTTGAATATTGTAAGAAAAATTCACTGAAAGTTTTTCAAAACATTTTACAAATCGTATCCAAGAAGATTTTACTTAACTTGTTATATACGTATATTTCCTAACCACACTTAGAACCAGCCTGCTAAATTCGTCAATGTAACAAATTTTCTAGGAGTTTGCTTTTCCTCTCAAGAATATTTTTATACTTTATGTATGTCCGAATTATAAGTAAAGTAATGCCAATTTTTTCAGGCGTCCAACTACCAAATTAAGTGTCGTAGACGGGTGCGGAAGCACATACTTTACTATTAACATTTTTTTAAGAATATAAAATTTAGCAGTTATATGCGGGACTCGAACTGGGGACCTCCAAGTTACAAGTCCTTGCTCATAACCACTACACCAACACACCCGTCCCTATGTCCGAATTATATATCTATTAAACATTCTGTTATAGGATTATATTAATTTACACACATTTTGCACAATATTTAAACAATAAAGTTCCTGTCAAAATTTCCTAGTTTAAGTAAATTTGTGCATTGCTATTAAGAAATTTAATTATCATTATATGACACAAAATTAATAATTAGGCATGTTTAATATATTCTAAAAGTATGAGATAAAGTTTTCCTTAGAATTTTAAAATAAATAAAGCATGAATGCCACAGAATATTATAAACAAAAAAAAAAAACAGTTTTCGAAATTTTTGCAGAAAAAAAATAACTCTCAGCTTCATGGGCGGAAAACCCGGCCCCCCCTAAGTTTCATAAAATTTTTGAAAAATTAACATCGTATAATTGTTATCTATTAAACTTGAGTGTAAATTCATCGTTTTTTAATTAAAAGTAAGTCCTACACTTTTTAATTAGGACAATCTCCTATAATTGCCGTAAAATTAGACGTTTGGAGAAATATATATATTTTTGTGGATATGTTATGTGTGTGGAAAAAATGCTGCCTAAAATACTTCATTTGTATAAGTAATTGTTTATATATCTAACAGAAATGTTTATCTACAAGAAGTTAGTATTCATTATTTTACAAATTTGTCGCTTATGATTACGACACAAAAAAAAAAAACCGTAATTTATTCTTTCTGCTTAAACACTGTGATATATCTTAAAAGTAATTTTGGAATTTAAAAAAAAAATTTATACTGAACTTAATAAAATTAAATTATGTTCCAGGTCCGATACCAATAGAAAGTTTCCATGAAAATTCTACTGAGATTCTTCTATTAATATTTAAATAAATAAAGAAAATTTTCTCTGTAACTTACGAAATACGTATAATAAAAAATAATAATGGAATAAAAAGAAATCTTATTATATAAAATATAAAATTAAAATTAACACAAAACTCTTCTAAATAGTTTAACAGTAAAAAGTAATAAAAAAAGAAAAAAAAAAAAAAAAATAAATTGAATATAAATAATTTAATTTACTTATTATTTATTGCTAAAAAATTAATTTACATAAAAAGTTAATTTATTAAAAAGGAAATTATTTATTCTACCTATTAATATTTTTATTCCGCTGTTTGTTAATTCCCATTATCTTATACAAAATATTTTGGCATAGAATAAAAAAAAAAAAAATTAATTAAAATTAATAACTAAATTCATTCAAGAAGTTATTAAATAATAAATCTTTAGGTATTTTGGTTAATTCAATTATATTTAATTTAATTTAAAAAACAAAAATGTGATAATTAAATATCAATAAATGAGAAACATTTGAATTTATTATAAAAGGGCTAATTTTCTCTGTTATTATCATAATTAATTAAATTAGGATTGTGTATACCTATTAGAATATATTTCTAATTTAATTTTTAGGATATTTACAATCAATTAATACTCGTATTGAAAGTAAATTTTATGAAGATTAAAGATCTAATTATTTTATGGAGATTTACTTACTTAATTAAATTTTATTTAATTTGCAAAGATCGTCCAATTAATTATATTGTGATATTGGAGTTATTAGTTATTATTATTTTGTTTATATAGGCAAAAGCCAAAATATTTTACTTTTCTTCATAAAACCAAGGGACACTGTTTGTGCCAATTATTTCAAAAACAAAAATCATTTTACACGACCACCAACTATTTTTGAAATTCAGTACTGAATTAAAGAAATCACTGAATATAAATTTAAAAAGACCAACAACATTTTTATATGGATTAATTATTATAAATTTGAATAATTAATGACACAAATGACATTCACTGACCCTTAGTAAGATGTTGTGGAGATTGCGGCCGCCTTTGTTGTCGTCTTGGAGACTCGTGCGGCCTAAATCTTAAATGCGGTGGCGGTTGTTGTGTTGAATGCGGTGGCCCAGCTAGAAAACCGGCCGCACCAGCCGGTGTGCCAAGATGGCCAAGTCCAAAACGGTGCGCTGCTGTTGGAAATATTGAGTGAGGTGGAAATAGTCCGGCAGCAGTATACAGCCGCAAAGGCGACTCCAACACCATCATGGTGTGCCAAAAACCAGCTTCAATGATATCACCTTGCCGCCATAATTAGCGGATTCACTGGACGATTTTGGATTAAAACAATTCTTCCCTTTTTGAATATTATAAAAAAAAGGGAATTTTATTCTAATAATCTCCTTTATTATTTCAATAGATACTACTAAACTTTCTTCTCTCTTCGATTTATTGGCTCCGTCTTCCACCACCAGATGATTTCTTTGTTTATTGTCCTTTACTATTTTGATAAAAGCACAATGCGGTCTCCTTTCTCCTTACTTATTAATATACTTTTCAAACTGAATTAAAATGAACCAACAAAATAAATACAGAAATTTAACTGAAGAACTAAAAACAAATAATTTTTAATTAAACAATCAAAGAAAAAAAATTATACAATGTCCCGATACTGTCAAAGTCCCGGCCACCGAACGCTGACTGCGATCTAATGTACAAATCGCCTACCCCCACTCCTGGTAAATAATACCGCCCCACGCCCAAAACTTTCTATTGGTTCAATATGGCCACGCCTCTAACGCTACATAGTTAATGATCACAACACGCCCGCCGCTTACACCCGGGGACCCACCTCTCTCTCTCGCCAACTCTTGTGTGCTACTCAACTCACAGACACTATCACCAGCTACTCACCTCTCTCCCATCAAAATTCATTACTAACACACGCACAAACAATGAAAGGGAAGAGACGGTGGACGAGAAGTGATGTGGTGTCGCTAACGTTTCCACCACTTCTTCTTGCCTTTTACACTAGATGAGTATAGAATGTTGTTGGTAGAGGGGGAACAGACCAATTTGTAAACGGCATTCAAATTAATTGGCTGTGCCCTTTAGCGAGTCCCCCACCACTTTTCTCTCTCTAGATAGCTAATGTCACATACACATATACACACACACAAACAACGCTCACGAAACATACACACAGTAATGTATATAACAGATATATACATAAATAGTATTCACTACTAATTCACTCACTCTATCTCACTTGCTCCTATTGATTTTATTACCACATACTACAAACATCAAACACTTGCTCTCTCACACGCGCACACCGGCACATTTAATATTACTGTTATTTTATTACCTGTATTCACCACCTGAACATATCTCTCTTCATTATATTACATGATAAACAAAAAAATAAAAAAAGACGATAAAAAGTCAAAATAAATCTAACAATATCAGATTAAAATAGTATTACTAATAGAATTCCAAGAAGACTTGAAAAATTCAAACTTTTTGTGTAGTGGTGGAAGTATCGTCCTTAGAGAGTTTTACACGATTGGGTGAGCCACTGTTTACTAAATCCTAGCAGTGATAAAAGTTAAAAAATCAGATCTCTGACTATATCAAATTAACCCCAACAAACCAACTATTTAATTTCCACAATGCCAATTACATATTTAAGGCAGATTATAATATTAAATTATGAAAACAAGAATTAGTTGGCTTCTCGACCAATTCAAGGTAAAAAACAAAAACCAAACAAGTAATTTTGTAATTGTTGTTTAATAATTAACAAGTTCGACGTTTCGACAAACTTTGTTTACCTTCTTCAGGAACAATACACAAATAAAGAGAACAAATTATACATAAAACACAAACAAAAAACAAAATACATAGGTGCGATTACAGTAGGACTGCTAAGTCTGTAAGAATCGCACCTATGTATTTTGTTTTTTGTTAGTGTTTTATGTTATAATTTTTTCTCTTTATTTGTGTATTGTTCTTGAAGAAGGCAAACAAAGTTTGTCGAAACGTTGAACTTGTTAATTATTAAAAAACAATTACAAAATTACTTTTTTGGTTTTGTTTTTTTTACCTTGAATTGGTCGAGAAGCCAACTAATTCTTGTTTTCATATTACAACTAACTGCCAACAAAGAAAATCTTCTGATAATATTAAATTATATGAAGTGTTATTATATAAAATCAAGTAGTTATGAGTGCACAACAAAGTAATATTTATATATATTTTTTTTATTTATTTTTTTAAGGTGCACAACAGGTATGGCCCTTTGCATCTTTTTCTAATTTGTAAGGACTCATCCGGGATGCATATCCTCCAGTCAAACAATTTCTACAGCAAACCCACAATCTAGGTCTAATCATATTCCTTTACTCCCTTATATCACTTATAAAATAAATACCTATACACAAGACACCAACAAACAACTAAACACATACATATGTACAGCTAGTTTCACAACAAATGAAATAGATAAACCTCCCTAAGATATTCGACAGTCTCATTGATATTGCCCTCATTGTCTCCTAATATATCTGTAAGACTGGTCGGTAAATTTACTTTTCCCCGGCGCGTTTACATATTTCGAACATTCCAATAGAATATGCGGTACCGTTAGTGAACATATTGCAAGCGCTGCATACCGGCTGAGTTTCTCTTCGGAATATGTGGCTGTGTGTCAACATGGTGTGTGACCGAGTCTCATTCTCGCTGGCACAACTTCTTCTCGCCGAGACTCTAGATTTCAGGTTGACCATTTCTTTGTGGTACCCTTGATATTCCTTAGTTTATTTGACAGCTGCACTGTGATTGCCATTCCTTTTCCCAGTTGGAAAGATTTTGTTTTTTTTAGAAAAGCTTTCCAATCGACTGACTGCAAGAGGACTGCATTTGTCTCTACATTTCATTGATGACGCTTCTTTAGCAACTTTTAGTAACATTGTTGAGGGCAGATTCGTTATCTCTTATCCCCACATGACCGGGAATCCAAATCTATATATTTGAACTTCTGGCTAATATAATACCTACTTCATTTTTTATATAATATCTAGTTATTATTATACTTATTTTTTTGGCTTATCAACATCAATAAAAAACATTTAATAGATGGCGCCTGGAGCCACCTATTCATTGCAATGCCTACCTTCGAATTGTGAAAAAAAAAATATGAATTTTACCACACTTTTCAAATTATGTTATAAAGAAAATTTGGTGGGGATTGTTAAACAAAAAAGAAACAATTACTAATTACTTGTTCTGAATCATTTATAGAAAATGTAATTTTTAATATTTTTTGTTTTTGTTTCTGTGCTATAAAATATGTTGTTGTAAGTTTTAGAAGTTTCACATCTTCAAGGCTATCTACTATATTAAATAAAGTCAGGAAACTCTGTCGAAACGTTGGCATATTGATTCGCTTTTTTTTTTTTACCAATCTTTTTACCAAATTTCTTCATAACAACGTTAAAATAAATATTTTTACATTACAAATTGTTAGGTTCAAGAAATTATATATCAATTAAATGACGTAAAATTGTATATAGATATACAGCAAAGTAATAAGTAAACAATGTAAAACTGAAACATCATAAACAAATGAAATTATTGTCTAATATGGTATTTCTTTTTTAACAGACTTTTTTGATTAATGAGAGGGTTTTATTAGCGAATGATAATATATTGCCCAATTTTTGTCTGGTGACCATTTTAATTAATTTGATTCACATCCACTTCTGTGCGCGTCTGGCACACTTATTTAAAGAGTCAAAAACATTTCATAATTTGGTTCCAAAATAGTAACATAGTTAGAATCATCTTCTTACTTTCTATTGAACTGCGACTTCGAATTTTTTGGAAATTCTTTTTTTTATAATTTATTTATTTACAGTTAGTATGTAGTATATTTATATTTGAAAATGTTTCAAATATTCAAAAAACTGCAGAGAAATAGCGGATTTTTTTTTTTTTAATAAAAAAACTTGCGGACTACCTTCAAAATTTGATTTTTTTAATTTCCATTTTTAAACAAAGAAATTAATTCGTGATTTTTTTCGGTAATTAATAATTAAATTTGTTTTGTATTTCTATAAATTTGTGTGTATAGAGAATAAAGAAATAAATACTTTTTATCAGAAATTAATTTAAAGGATATCGTTTCTAATAAGTGTATGCTTGCTTTTGCACACATATCTCCAGGACTTGTTAAAAAATTTCACCTCATTGCAACCATTTTTCAATTTGTGAAATAATGAAAGAAAAGAAAAGATAAAAATTTGATACTAATGTAGTGGAAGAAGAAATGCAAAAATAAATAGTTTTGAAAAATATTTTAAGTGAAATAATTTTGTCAAAAATAATGTATGATAGAGCCAGGTATACTACAATCTAGGTCAATGCAAATAATGAGACAAAGGCACAAGAATCCGTTAAATTAATACAATGCCATCTGGCCAACTGTTTTATAAGAGAGAGCATTCCTTTAGGACGTCTGCATTCTGCTTTCAAAGTCAGAACACTTGCTTCAGGAATCGCTCACTAAAAATCAGTGCCACTTTAAGTTAAAACATTGAGAGCTTTGCATTTAATCTAGATAAATACTTAATTTCATAAACATAATAATTGTGATATTGTAAAATATTTAAATATCTTTAAAGATAATATATTTAATTTAATCTGCCAGTGTTTTCTTAATTATTCTTATTACTTCTCTCTCTTAAAACTTACGAGCCCTTTTACAAAACCGCTCACGCCACAAGCCATTACAAACTACAACACATCCACAACAATTACATTTCACTGAAAAGTCTTTTTTGAAATTATCATCAACGGAAAAGGAAGTTCAATAAAAGAAATATAAAATTTCTGTTTTATCTCGTATTCAAAATTTAAATGAAACTTTTAAGAACAAAATAGCAATAAACTGAAAAGTCATCCACGCATTAAAACGCAGTGTCTTTTCTGTTCCCCTATTTTGGTCAAGATTTCAGTTGATCGGACTTACTAATATTGAACTTTCTATAATTTTGTCTTTTTTTTTTATTTTTTCAAGTTTAAAGAATGCATATTTCAAGAAAGCAATGCATATTACTCATTCTATTTCTCACACCCATACATACACACACGTATCCATAAATGGGCGCACACTTATACTGATAAATTTGGATCTTTTAAACACATGTTAAGAAGGTAGTACGTGTCAGAACATGTATTTCCGGTGAAACTTAAATTACGAAAATGACAGTAACATGATACTTCCTGTAAAAACATGAGAAAGTATAAAATATTTGTTCTAAGCTCAACTAGATAGTTTTCACTATATCTGTAAAAATTATTTTGATAATTTCAGTATGATAAAACATTTGTCAGACAGTACAGTTAGGTAACGATTTTCAGGCAATTATTCCACTAAAATTAGTGGCTATGGTTGTACTTCAAATCTCTAAGGATTGAAAAAAAAAACACTGTTGCCATCTTTAAATTAATCAGATACTTAAGGTTTCGATAAAATTGGATTATGTATTATACTAGTATTAAATGTAAAGTAAAGTAAAAGCTAAATTAAAAGATTTATTTTAAAACGCATTTAACACAAAATTGAAAATATAAACGGGAAATATTATTTGGCTCAATTTTAACCATAATGTTTGCTGACCATTCAGAAGGAAACCTTCTTTTCACACATTGACATATTTCTCTTAGAGCACTTTGGGAAGTAAAGCCCGTCGGGTAATCACAGCTCATTTCTCATCACTTCGTCAGAACAGTATACAATACACATAAACCACATACAAGACAAGCAAACCAAAAATAGTACACCAACTTGGGTCTCCAACCCTAGTATTTAATTGGCCTAAACCAAAAGAGAAGCAAGGAATTAACTCAGTGATAGCGCGCTGGACTGGCAACGGGGAAGTCACGGGTTCGAATCCAGCATATGTTGCCCTCAGATTTTCTCTTCCTAAGAGCATCTATAAAGGCACCAAAAGGGGGGGAAGGCACAATAGATCTTTCAGGTCGCAGTGTAATAATCCCATATAACAACTCCAACAAACTCACCATAACAAAAACAAAAAGCTAATTATAATTTGACGCTAAAAGGACTATGATGTCCTGCCAAGGTCTTAATGCATTCAAAAAACACCTAGAACACTAATTTGTTCATTTGAATGGTGAGCCTTTCTTCAGTTTTGAAAACCTCTACTAAATAAGGAAATAGTCTGACAAAATTTTCGAAATAAATCAGACATGTCCCCCCCGTAGCACCACATTATTTCGCTATTACAAGCAAAATAAAAAATAGATCTAATTTTAGACATCAAACGGTTTCTTTGGACCCAGTCCTACGACTTGACTGGAGAAATACGTGGTATAATCTAATATATACGTGGGTATAACCTGCTTCTTCAGTAACTCTGGAATAAATAGAATTCATCAAAAGTTTTTACGTATTTTTTATTCATCAATTAAGCTTTTAGACCCCCCAGTAATTATATAAACTAATCTTTCAAATTGCACGGGGAATTATTCATATTGAATGACATAACTTTTACTGATTAGACCATATTAGTAACTAGTAACAAAAACAGAATAAATTCTTTTACTTTGTCGGTTGAGGAAACTCCCAAAACCTTCAACAAATCGAACAAGTCATGCCATCGATAAAATTATTCGCCCATGGAATTGGAAATAAATCTGATTTATTGATAAATTACATTGAGACACTATAATAATCTAGATATTGTAACTATAATCTGAGATTATAGCCTAAATATTGTTAGATTTGGAAACAAATACCACAAGCCGAACTCATTCACTTCTGTTGTAATTCAATGAAGATATTTTCCAACAAATATTGAACTTTCCTGTCCATGATTTGTTGTTTTAAAAGGTCGATCATGCATAGATGTTGCTTGGGTCTGTATTTTCTGTGTGGTAGTATATCTTTTCTGTACGGAGTCATAGTAAATCAAAGGATTTAACACTTTCAAAGTTCTTCTTTCTGCGGTTTTGGTACTTAGCTGCTTCTCTCCCCCAAGGTTGGTCGTATAAAAACTATAGAATCTTGCAAAATGGAAACCTATTATGCCGCAGTTTGGTTCACCAGTTTTTCAGAATTTTCGCTCCATTCCTTGAATAACTTCAGCATTTTAATATGACAATAGTCCAGGCAGAAAATCATTTATAGAGATTTGAATTAACATAAGCCTTTGTTCGGTCTTTGATTTTAATCTTGAATATAGGGTGAATCGCAGGTTCATCATTAAAGAAGAAAGAATGAGATTTGTGATTTAACTTATATGTAAACTAAAAAAGATATTCAATAAAAATAGGAACAAAATCAATATAAAAACTGTTGCAGAAAACTCATAAAATTAGAACTTCAACCAGAAGATTAATTAAAAGTATTGGGTTGGTGCAAAAATAATGCAGGTTTTTGAACTTTCATCTTTTGTTTACTTCTGCTTGCCAAGTGAACAAAGATAATCCTCCACTCTAGGTAATGGATTATAAACAATGTTTATTAATGTTGTTTTTCCTCAAATATCAGTTTAGGTTGTGTTCCATTTTGTATGAGTTAAGACCTCCGATATTCACCATGTCAAAACAAGATTTTCGTCAAATTTATTTTTACGAGTTCAAACTTGGTCGAAGTGCGGCTCAAACTGCGCGTAACATCAATGTTGTTTGGGGTGAAGGAAGCATCAGTGAATGTACAGTGCAGCGATGGTTCCAAAAATTTCGTGTTGGAGATTTTGATCTCGAAGACAAGGAAGGTCGCGGTAGGCCCTCTGTTGTTGATCACGACCATCTTAGGGCATTGGTGGAAGATAACCCTCGCAAAACCACTCGGGACTTTGCGAGAGAAGTTAGTGTTGACCACTCAACAGTCGTTCGCCATCTCGAACAAATTGGTAAAGTTAAAAAGCTCGACACGTGGGTACCTCACGAATTGACCCAGAGCCAAAAACATCGGCGTTTTGAAATTTGCAATTCTCTTCTGTTGCGCTACCAAAATGAACCATTTCTTAATCGAATCGTGACATGTGATGAAAAATGGATCCAATACGACAACAGGAGACGGTCAGGCCAGTGGCTGGACAAGGATGAAGCACCAAAACATTTCGCGAAACCAAGCCTGCACCCGAAAAAAGTAATGGTGACAGTGTGGTGGTCTACTGCAGGTGTTATTCATTACAGCTTCCTAAATACTGGCGAAACAATCACGGCTGAAACATATTGTCAAGAAATTGACAAAATGCATAGGAAATTGCAAAATCTTTGTCCAGCATTGGTGAATCGGAAAGGACCAATTCTTCTTCACGATAACGCCAGGCCACATATCGCAATGCCAACTCTCAGGAAACTTCAGGAATTGAAATATGAAACACTTCCGCACCCTCCATACTCCCCCGATCTCTCGCCGACGGACTTCCACTTATTTAGAGATTTGGACAACTTCTTAAGAGGAAAAAATTTTAGGGACCGAAGTGAAACCGAAAATGCCTTCCGCGAGTTTATTGAGAGTTTAAATAAAGATTTTTTAGAAACTGGAATAAAAATGCTTCTGACACGTTGGCAACTATGTGTTGATAATGATGGAACATGTTTTGAATAAATAATCTTAATTTTATTACAAATTATAATTTTTTTTTTTGGCATATAAAAACCTGCATTATTTTTGCACCAACCCTATAAAATTAGGTGAAACAAAAGCTGCTTATATTTCTTTATACTTAGGATTACTCTGTTCTAATAGTGAACTGCTTTTTCCAATGGCTGAAATTTCGATTTTACGATTAAAATTACTTGGAATTCATTTAAAAAGTAAAAAAAAAAAGAAAAGGAGAAAAAAACAAGTTAATTCAAATTATATTAATTCCGGACTTAAAAATAGAAAACTGAAAATAACAGAATGCTATAAAAACATCCGATGAATGATGGAACCACTTTGTGGCATATTATTAGTTACTTGATTAAATAAGCCATGAAGGTCATTCCTTAGACGCAATTGAATCGACCGCCCTGAGAAACTTCTTTACAAGAAAATTTTACCTAAAATGAATCTAATGGACATGATTCCGGCCAGCATGATATCGTGTGCATACTCCAAGTGATATGAGTGACATCTATAGAATAACAGAGGATGGCCTATGGGCGACGGACTTCCTGTTTTCCCTAATAAACAAATAGTGGGGAAAAAAAAGTTTAAATTTATCGAAAAATTCAAATTTATTTGACCAATCCACTAGAAATGCAATCAATAATTTCTTAACTTGTCCAAATAATAGTCAATTGTGCCACATTTCAAATTTCAAAGACTTTCCTGCGAGGCACAGCTTATTTTTATTGGGAAAAGTGCAAAAACAACACTTTGACCGGTTATCGCCACTTCCTTGCATAGTATATGATTGTAATAGAATAGAATAATATTGTGAAGTGAGCTGAATTATGACTGAATATGTGTTTGGTGTTGAGCTAGAATTTGGTTTGTGGTCCAGCTAAATTCAAGACTGCTAGATAGAGTTTGTAAGTGTAATTATTGTTTGTAATCTGAGGCTGGGGATCTCTTAGGAAAGTCAAGATTACTACAGGATTGGAGTAATACAATTTATATTATATTAATCTATTATTTAGGATTTTATGCATCTTAGCATGTTTTTGTTGTTCCTGACCAGATTTTCATTCATCGTCAGATTAAAGTTATCAAAAATTCGTGTAGAGAGCTGACTTCAACTTAATGTATTCGTTGCCACTATTTTTTTGGTAATTTTTATTGGAATACTTTCAAAACTGAAAGAGGGTATTTTATGACTCTAATTTAATATTTTTATACGACTAATTCCTTATACTATATAATTAGTAGGTGAGTGTTCAGGCACACTCACTTCTCCCATTTCGTATAACCTTATTTACTCTACTTCAACATAAAATCAGGTATAAGTAATTAAGCTGATTCCAAAATTAAGTCAAATAAGAATTTCTAGGATGCTGTTGTTATTATTATCCATATCACCATTCTCAGCAAAAAAATATTTTCTTATTAAAATTTGTGAACCTGATGGGCGATACAATAATATTAATATGGAAATAAAAAATAATTATATTTATATATTTCCATTTGAAACAAATTGGTAAATCTGATAATCTTATAATAATTGGCAAATATTTGATATAATTAATTTTAATAACTTTTGGCTTAATAGTTACTTTTTTTTCTTTTCTTCTTAAGTTCTTTAAGAAAATTGTATATATAAAATGAAATCATTTAATATTTTTTTAAAAATAATATATTTATATAATAAAATCTGTAATAAATATGTTAGATATAATAACTACATTTCTTTATAGCGTTAACAAGAGAATTTCTTCCACTTTTTTGCTTTTATCAAAGCATCACTAATTACAAATGGGCAAAGATTAATTCCATTTGTATAATTAATTAGATTCACAATTAATTTCTGTTTTCTTTACTAACAATTCTATCATCTAAAAAAACATGTTATCATATAAGGTTAAATTATCAAGCAGAGAGAAAATGAGAAATATAAACTTTTATATATATATATATATATATAAAACATATATATCTTGTAAGTCACTTAGCTGTTTGTAACAAAAGAAGATAGAGTGGCACGCGTTAGTATGAAGAAGCACAAGAAGTAGGAAATCAAATGATGGTGTGTTGAGAAAAATAAGACCAGAGAATTGGCGTTGGTATAGTAATGTTAGAAGGCGAGAGGAGAGAGTAGATGTAGCGGCGACGACGGCGGAGATGAGAAAGAAAAAAAAAACCGGCACCGCCTCCAATGAGGATACATTGCCGGGACATGACTGGACTACATGGACTTAGGCGCTTCGCTTTCTACAATGATGTGGAGGCGAACAGTTTATTCTTCACAGTAACCCCACCCGCACTCTCTTCATTGTAATCGTGTCAAATTTTCGATATCGAGTTTTCACCGGAAATATCCGTTTTGAGGTCCCCTGAGTCCAAAAAAGTGGTTTTTAGCGAATGGTCTGTATGTGTGTGTGTGTGTCTGTGTGTGTATATGTATGTGAACAGCATAGCTCAAAAACGAAAAATCGTAGAAAGTTCAAACTTGATATTACGTTTAGGTATCACCATGGGATCTGACGGTGCGTTATGTGTCAATATTCCTCAACCGGAAGTACCACTTTACTAGTTGTTTCTTTTACGTTTTTGCAATTTTCTCAAAAATGGCTCCAAAGATTTTCTTTAAACTTGGTATATCAACTACACATACAAAGAGCTACACTTTTATTTGAAACATTTCTCCGGAAAATTCATTTAAGGGCACTTCTGGGGGAGGGGTGGGGTTAGGTTTTCATCTTAACTGCTATTTCAGTTATTAGACAATTCTGTCATCTAAATAATGTTAATTAGAATTAAATATGTTGTTGAAATTCTGAGTTTGAAAAAATAGATAAACAGAAGTGCGTTTTTAACTGAAATATAATTTTCAGTTTCTGGTATTGCCGAAATGGCTCCACCGATTTCTTTAAACCAGCGTGTTAAACTATACATATAAAGGCTACAACTTTTATTGAAACTTTTCCCGGGTAAATCATTTAAGGGGGACTTTTGGGGGAGGGGGTTATGTTTTTCTTTTAAACTGCTATCACAGTGATTATACAATTCTGTCATCCAAATTGAATAAATTCGAAATTAATATATGACCCAAAATTCCGAGTTTCAAGGAAATTAGTAAACCGGACAGTTTTACTGGACAGTGTTTTCACTTTTCGACGAATTTCATTAATTTGGTACACTAACTATAAAATTTGTCAATTATAATTTTGAGTACTGGAGTAAGAGAAAGTTGTGTGAGTGTTTCACACCAGATTTTTTTGTTTTTGACTGAGGGAAACTTATATTTACGGCGACAACTCGATATATTTCCGGAAACTTATCACGATTGTTACTACGATGCTTTCTCAAATATGTGATTATTATACTTTATTTTTATCCTAATAAAAATCTTGAGTTAAATAAATCACAACACCATCTCTCACTTACTGCCAGTTAATAATCTATAAAACTGACCAACCTTCCTTTTAACCTTCAAAATTACGCAGGTAGGGGTTGGCGTGTTATTTTATTTTACATTTATTATGTTACAATTGAGTATGTAAAGATGGAAGCGTGTGTGGTTGTGTGACAATACATAACGTGTTACAAAAAACAAAAACAAAATTATCACATTAATACAACACACAAATGCTGAAGAATAAAAAAAGAAATGAGAAATAGAAAGACAAGAGAAAAAATGAAAGTCACATTACATTTGCTGTTAAATAAAATGAGCAGTGCAAAGCCGTAGCTATAATTGGTACTATGTACTATTACTCTAATATTGTTAGTTACACAAAATGAAATAAAAAATTCTTATCATTGTTTTGAAACATTAAACAATTAAAGTGATACTATTTTTTTTTACTTTCTCAAAGAATGTATTGCGATCGTGCGAGATTTTCAAAATACGAGTTTTCATGACAGAAAATTCAAGTTTTGATGTTGTCTCCTGAATCCAAAAAAAATTGGTTTCTAGAAAATTTTGTGCGTGTGCGAGAGTGTAAGTGTGTGAAAAGAATAACTCAAAAATGAAAAAATTGCTGTGAGCTCAAACTGGTATTCCACTACATATTAGACACGAAGATTTCGGGCAAAAAAGAAGATACTACCACCTTAAGTGCGTGCCACCCCACTTTGCTGAATAGTTTTTTTTCCATTTGTTTGTAATTTACTCGAAAACAGCTCTAAACGATTTTCAATAAACTTGGTTATATCAACTACACATACATAGAGCTATCACTTTTATTTGTAACATTTCTCAGGGAAAATTCTTTAAGGTACTTTTGGTAGAGGGAGAGTGCTATATCAGTTTACTACACAATTCTATCATCAAAATAATATTGATTGGAATTAAATATTTTGTTCAAATTCCGAGTTTGAAGAAAATCGGATGTCCGAAAGTGCGTTTTACTGGAAGTAGTTTTCAGTTCTCTTTGTGGTATTCTTTGTGGTTCAAATAAAGGACATTATAGGATGATGTTTGAGGTGACTGATTATCGCAACGGCATGAAGGGTCAGCCAATATTTTAAATCTATGCAATTAGTCACAGTTCATTCCATGGCCACTTAGAGCCTGAGTAGTGTAACAGTCTAGTTCATGCAGCGGACTTATTTCGGCTAATTATATTGGGGAAAAACTCCTTGGTATAATGCCCATTCTCTGTATTACCCCAGTCTCTTTGCCAGCTTGCATGACTCTCTTCAGCCAAAATAGATTTCAAATATGATTGAGGCACTCTGTTGTACGAATCCACAAGGTGTGAATCCTAGGAAGCCTGTTTAGCCAAAGTATCTGCAAAGTTGATAAGCCGTTTAGATATCACTATGGGATCCGACAGTGGGTCACCTGTCAAAATTCCTTAACCGTAAGTACCACTTTATTAGTTAATTTTTATTTTTTACGATTTTTTCAAAAATGGCTCCAACGAATTTCTTTAAACTTAGTTTATTAAGCATACATCTAAAGAGCTACAACTTTTGTATTTTGAATCATTTCTCCGGGAAAATTCATTTAAGGCCAATTTTATGGGAGAGGTAGGGCTATGGTTTTTCTCTAAACTGCTATTTCACTTTATTACACCAATTCTAACATCTAAATAATAATACGAGTAATTAGAATTAAATATGTTTTCGAAATCCCGAGTTTGAAAAAAAATCGGATCGCTAAAAGTGCGTTTTACTGAAAGTAGTTTTCCGTTTTTTACTATTTTCTCTAAAATGGCTCCGCTAATGATTTTATTTAATCTGTTGTTATAATATCAACCACACATTCAAAGAGCTACAACTTTTATTTGAATCATTTCCCGAGTATAATTCATTTTAGGGCACTTTTAAGGGAGAGAGGATTATAGTTTTCTCTACAATGCTATTTCAATTTATTACCACAATTCTATCATATAAATAATAATAATTTGAATTATATCAGTGGCCAAAATTCCGAGTTGGAAGATAATCGAATGACCGGAAGTGCTTTTTTTGTTGAATAGGTTTCTTCAGTTTTTTTTTTTGTGATTTCCTCCATAAAAATATAGACGGTCTTAAACGATAATATGTGTGAATAGAATTTGCTTCTATTTAAACTTTTTAAGGAATTAAAGTAAAAATTATAGATATCATGCCGGTGACTTTAATTTTTTTATAACTAAAATATTTTCTGGTGTGTATGGATAATATTTTAATAAAAAATCTGGTGTGAAACACTCACACAACTTGCTATTACTCCAGTTCTCCAAATTATAATTGACAAATTTTATACTTTGTGTACCAAATTTAATGAAATTTGTCGAAAACTAAAAAAAACCTTTCCAATAAAAGCGCACATCCGGTTTACTAATTTCCTTGAAACTCGGAATTTCAGCCATCTATTTATTTCTAATTAATTTTGTTCGGATGATAGAATTGTATAATCATCTATGATAGCACTTTAGAGAAAAACATAAACCCACCCCTCCTCCAAAAGGGCACTTAAATGAATTTTCCCAGAGAAATGTTTTAAATAAAAGTTGTAGATCTCTGTATGTGTTGTTTATATACGAAGTTTCAAGAATATCAGCGGAGCCATTTTTGAGAAAATCGCGAAAAAGTGGAAAAAAAAAAACATTCAGTAAAGTGGCAATGTAAACGCACTTCCGGTTATCCGATTTTTTTTTTTTTTTTAAACTCGGAATTTCAACAACCTATTCAATTCTAATTAATATTATTTAGATGATAGAATGGTTTTTAATAAACTGAAATAACACTTTAGAGGAATAGCACATTTAACTGCCATTAAATGAATTTTCCCAGAGAAACATTTGAAATAAAAGTGGCAGAACTTTGTATGCGTAGTTGATGTACTAAGTTTGAAGAAAATCGTCGGAGCCATTTTTGAGGAAAAAAAAAAAAAAACTAGTAAAGTGGTACTTCCGGTTGAGGAATTTTGACAAATGAAGCACCGTCAGATGCCATGGTGATACGTAAACGGAATATCAAGTTTCAACTTTCTACGGTTTTTTTCGTTTTTGAACTATGCTGTTCACATACACACACACGCATAGACCATTTGCTAAAAACCACTTTTTTGGACTCAGTGGACCTCAAAACGGATATATCCGGTGAAAACTCGATATCGAAAATTTGACACGATTACACAATAATCCCTATTTCTATAGTTCGAATACAGAAGGTATCCATTAAACTAATTTATTTACTTCAGAAGAAAGCGTAGAATATTACTTTTTCCCAGAACCGCCAAAGATATTCCTGAGAAAATGGTTAAAAACTAAAATTTGATATTAATTTAACTGTTCAGGCAGTATTATAACAGTTTGGAGCCATTTTCAAAATAATCACAAAAAACTGAATAAAAGAAAAAAAAAAAATTCATTCCATAACGTTGTATTTGTCCATTAATGGATTTGAACTGAGAGTCCTTCGTTTAGGATGTGGTTAGTAATGATGATAACTAAATAGAAATGTCAAGTTTGAGCTTCCTTGTGTTTGACTTATTTTATTCACGCATACAAACACAAAAACATGCGGAACATTCACTAAAATTTAATTCAAAAGCCTTTAAAACTTGTATTTTTTGGTAAAAACTTAATTTGGAAAATACTAAACAATCGTAATATAATTCCTTTTTACCCTAGATGTAAGAGAAACTAAGAGAAGTAAAGACATAATAATAAGGCAAAGAAAAAAATTGTTTTTTTTTTTCAAATTCCCAAGGAAATATTTATTACCTTTCAGAAAAACAAATAAATTGAATAGAATTGAATTGAAAAGAAAGAAAAATTACTTAAACGGTTACTATTGTTAGTTGGAATATTTCCACTAGAAATATGAATAATGGAATCACATAATGCTAGTTTTACAAAACTATAATTATTATTAATTCTTATTAACCCAACTCCATTCATCTTTTATTTATTCTATTTATTAATTATAATAAATAAACCTAATTCTTGGCTGGTTTTGTAGTTGAAAAGGTTCATTGACTATTTTAACTCGTTAATCACATAAATTCTATTGTCCATAAGGAAGTTCTTAAACATTCCTACCATTGAATCTATTTTACTTAGCAACTATAATTAGCACAGCCATTAAATATTAGATCAGGTAAAAAAAAATTGAAGTAAAAAATAATTTAAAAAATAAATACTATTATCCGGCTAAATCATAATATGTTTTTTCTTTTCCTAATTTATGTTAATTGTTACAATTAATTGAAATTAATTAAATTTTTATTTATGTTAATTGATGAATCGCTTTAATAAATTATAAACATTATCCACAATCTACTCTAACCATAGCGCATACCTTCTAAATAAACTATATTTTAAAGAAATCGTTTTGTACTTGGAAAGATAAATAAAAAAATTAAAAAAAAAATTGGAATTTTAAAAGAAGATAATTCAAATTAAAAAAAAATTAAATTATTAGTTTTTTGGCGCTCTCAATTCTGAGGTCTTAGCGCCACCACAGAGTACTATTATAATTGCAATAAATATATCTAAAGAATATCAATTTTTTTTTTCTTTGTTTCAATGAGAAATTAATGATTTTTTCTTTAAAAAGGAAATAAAGAATCTGAAAATCCTATTTTATTTTTACTTTCTGAAGTATTTGTAACAGTGCCAAATTTTCGATATCGAGCTTTCCACCGGAAATATACACGTTTTGAGGTCCCCTAACTCCAGTGAGTTTATTTATTACAAGGTCCATAAATTATATTACATGTATATTTAGAACTTATTATTTAGTAAATATATAAAATATTTTATTTATTGTTTAAATTCTATTCGAGGAAAATAACATAACAACACTTCTATAATATATAAACTGAAATACATCAAACTGTTAACTGTGATCAGGAACTAGTGAAACTTTGAAAAGATAAAATAATATTGCTACTAAAAATGATAATTACAATAGTTGAAAATCAATATTTTTTTTTTTTAGAAATTTTATAAACTTAGCACACAATTGTTTTTATACCAGCAAACTAAAATCTGTAAGTGGCCAAGATATCCCCTGTAAGATCCAAAACGGCACCAAGTTTGAGGTGACTGATTATAGCAACGGCCATTATGAGGGGTCAGCCATTATTTTAAATCCATGCAAGTAGTCACGGTTCTTTCCATGGCCACTCAGAACCTGAGTAGTGTAGAAGTCTAGTTCATGGAGCGGACTTCTCCTTCGGCTAATTATATTGGGGAAAAACTCATTGGTATAAATACCAATTCTCTGTATTTCCCCAGTCTCTTTGCCAGCTTGCATGACTCTCTTCAGATATGATCGAGGCACTCGTTGTACGAATCCATAAGGTGAGAATCCTGGGAAGCCTGCTTAGCCAGAGTATCTGTGGCCTCTGTGTGTGTGTGTGTGTGTGTGTGTGTATCTGTCAAAATTCCTCAACCGGAAGTTCCACTTTACTAGTTAATTTTTTTTTTTGCGATTTTCTCAAAAATGGCTCCAACGAATTTCTTTAAACTTGGTATATTAAATCACACATCTAAAGAGCTACAACTTTTATTTTGAATCATTTCTCTAGGAAAATTCATTGAAGGGCAGTTTTGGGGGGAGTGGTAGGGTTGGGTTTTCACTAAAGTGCTGCTTCAGTTTTCTATAAAATTCTATCTTCCAAAGAATATTAATTAGAATTGAATATGTTGTTGAAATTCCAAATTTGGAAAAAATTGAATGACCGGAATGTGCGTTTTTACTGAAATGAATTTTTCAACTATCTGATATTTTCTCAAAAATGGCGTCAACGATTTTCTTTAAAGAAGGAATGTGTATTATATATATATAAAGAGCTACAACTTTTACTGGAAACATTCCTCCAGATAATGTCATTTAAGGGGGTTTTTGTGGGAGGGGTGGGGTTAGGTTTTCCTCTAAAGTGCTATCATATTTAAAAATATACAATTCTACCATCCTAATAAAATTAATTAGATATAAATAGATGGCCAAAAATTCTGAGTTTCAAGAAAATTAGTTAACCGGAAGTGCTTGTATACTGAATAGTTTTTTTTAGTTTTCGACGAATTTCATCAAGTATTACACAAACTATAAAATTTGTCAATTTCAATTTTAAAAACTGGAGTAAGAGAAAGTTGTGTGAGTGTTTCACACCAGAATTTTTTTTTTTAATACAATGAATACATTACAAATGGTGACCACCGACAAGAAGAAAATAAACCATAATGGCAGGAGACGAAGAAGATAAATTCAAAACCAAAAAGTGAAAATGAAATGTTAATGAAAAAATTCTCTAGAATTTGGGATGGAAAAATCCGACATTTACTTTTATCAAATAATTTAGCATATGTTTAGTTGAGGAAATAAAATTAATTTGCAAATAATGTTAAGTTGAGAAAATAAAATTAATTTTCCTAAGTGGAGCCAAGTTATGGATATATGTTGAATATGTGTTTGGGTCCGCAATGCTGGGATATTCAAAATTCAATTATGGTATGTATATATTTGCGATATTATTACTATCAATGAAACCGTAAATAAAAATAGTCTTCAAAAATCTGCACTTTTAAATAAAGAAATTGATGACAGAAAAATCAAGACTTTAGTGTGGACATTTAGTGGGTAATAATAAATTCGTCAGTTACAAAATGTGAAAATTATAGCTAGAGAACACATTTCTGACAATTTCTTAGGTAATTTCTGACAAGTTGTAATATGTAAAATTTTAATCATTGAATGATACGATTGAAACAATAGCTTCAATTTCCGACATATTCGATATATGTCCAGAAGGAATCGATGAAATGAATTGAATCCAGTAATTAATTACTAATGACATTATAACTAAAGATTCCTCTGTTGAAGGGAATTATAATTGACAAATTTTTAGCGTTTGTGTACCAAATTTAATTGAAATTCGACGAAAACTGAAAAAACTGTTCAGTAAAAACACACTTCCGGTTAACTAATTTCCTTGAAAGTCGAAATTCTGGCAATTCATTTATTTCTCATTAATTTTTTTTGGATGACAGAATTGTGTAATTAACTATGATAGCACTTTAGAGAAAAACATACCCACATCCACCCCTAAAAGTGCCATTAAATGAATTTTCCTTAGGAAATGTTTGAATTAAAAGTTGTAGCTCATTGTATGTGGTAGGTATATAATACGTTTCAAGAAAATCGTCGGATCTATTTTTGAGAAAATCGTGAAAAAGTGAAAAAAATCATTCAGTAAAGTGGTAAAGTAAAAACGCACTTCCGGTCATCCGATTTTTTCAAAAACTCGTATTTTCAACAAAATATTTAATTCTAATTAACGTTATTTAGATAATGAAATTGTTTATTAAACTGAAATAGCACTTTAGATGAATTTGAATTTAATTCAGTCCAATCAAATTGAATTTCTTCACTTCAATTGTAGCATTTCTGGAAAATGCTTAGGTTTCTCATGGAAAATAATATGCTATTGACATTTTCTTTTTTGGCCGTGATTCTGAAACTAAACAGAGCCTTTAGTTGAAAAAGAAAGGAGAATTCAACGAGTACTTGAATTAGTAGTTAGTTATCAATTCAATGAGTACTTGAATTAGCAGTTAATCAGTTAACAAATGAATACTTGAATTAGTAGTTAATCAGTTATCAATTCAATGAGTAATTGAATTAGCAGTTAATCAGTTACCAATTCAATGAGTACTTGAATTAGCAGTTAAGTTACCAATTCAATGAGTACTTGAATTAGCAGTTAATCAGTTACCAATTCAATGAGTACTTGAATTAGCAGTTAAGTTACCAATTCAATGAGTACGAGAATTAGCAGTTAATCAGTTACCAATTTAATGAGTACTTGGAATCAGCAGTTAATCAGCTACCAATTCAATGAGTACTTAATGTAACAGTTTCAGCCAACACGGAAGTGTGACGCAAGTTCCATCGGCTTGTAAATAAGATACAAAAAAAAACGTAATGGCAGTAATGTTTCAATATTTCCCGCCAGAGCTAGAGATGTAATAAATAAATCCTATTCCTTATATGTAGCGCCAATAAATAGAAAATCCCCGACAAACCCTGACCAAGAAAGATAGGGTTAAGATGACAGTTTCAGAATGGTTTAAGAGCGAAAATTCATAAAGAATCATATGTGCAACTACTTTTCTAAAGAAATTTACTTTATGTTCTCACTAGCTGATGCTAAAACAAAATAAGTATATAGGAACAGTTTCAGGAGTAAATGATATGGGTTTTATCAGAGATATTTTCCGTGATAGCCTGCTTCTTTTTGTGGTCATCGTCCAGTTTCGGGCGTTCGCCTATCATTAGATTGTTTTTTGTCAAACAGTGTGATAACATGGACTTGCATAGAGCAAATTTAGTTAATACACTCGGAGATTGACACTTAGTGTATCAACTAAATTTGCTCTGTGCAACTCTATGTTATCACACTGTTTGAGAAAAAAAAACATCCTGATGATGGACGAACGCCCGAAATAGGTCGATGACCACAAAAAGAAACAAAGTATTACGAAAAATATCTCTGATGCTTTCCACCAGCTGTGTGGGAACCAACCACAAGAAGAACATATGGGTTTTACATATTTGGTTCTAAGAAATTCGCTGATATATATAAAGCTTAACCAAATATTACTAATCCTAATGGTGTTCCAGGATCTGCAGAACAAAATATAAAATATTTGATTAACACTAAGAGCTATCTTTGTATTCCAGAGCCAGCCAACTTGACTCTCAACAAGTTAAGTTCATTAAACAGAAGTTTAAGTAATGCTAAATAATGGCATCATTAGATCTTCAGATTCTCAATAGGCAAGTAAGTGACCTTTGTAGGGAACAGTGGGATAGATTCTTGCGAACCTGGCGACGGTCTCAACAAACGGTCTATCGTGGATCGTATCCTGCGACAGGAATTAATAATTTTCAACGCATTTTAAAAGACAAAACTATTTTCTCTGACAAAGACTTTTCTCTGTTAAAAGTCCATTTCCGTACATACAAAATGATACGCAAAAAACAGCTATATAAAAAAAGTTTTGATTAGATATTTGAATTTAATGTTACAAAATTTGATCTGATGGAAATACACCATCAGCCATATATATACATTCACTCAATTTTGTCTTTCCTTATTTACATTATATTCTAAAAGCTTTAGCAAACAAAGAGAAACATCAAGCTTATCTTAAGTCAGCTTGTGACAGATTCAATCAATATTGATTTCGATTAATGGATATCAAACTATATACCATGGTCATATTATATTCGGATATTTTAAGAAAAACATGTAAAGGATTGTAAATTAGTGTCAGAAAAACAAAAGCGAATGTATTTTTTTTGTTAAATTAGTCTTATCAGTTGTGCAGTTTAGGCACAACATTTATAAAGGTAACTTAAACTGCTGCCCAATCATAGGCACTTCTTTATGTATATTTGAAGGGCGCAAAAAACATTTTTTAATTTAACATTCACACAAATTTCTTATACTACAGTTCACACTATTGTAACTGACAAATTTTATAGATAGCATACCAAATTTAATGAAAGTCGACGGTATTTTTATAGAGAATATTGCAAAAACTGGAGAAAAAAAAAAAAAAAAGTTCAGAACGTCCAGTTTAATAATTTTCTTGAAACTCGGGAATTTTGGCCATCTATTTATTTCTAATCAATTTTGTTTAGTTGGGAGAATTGTATAATCAACTATGATAGCACTTTAGAGGAAAACATAACCCCATTCCACTACCAAAAGCCCTCTGAATTGACTTTACCAGGAGACATGTTGCAAAAAAAAGTTGTAGCTCATTGTATGTGTAGTTCACATTATTTGTTTGGAGAAATTCGCTGGAGCCGTTTTAGAGAAAATAGCAGAGAAAACTGAAAAATACTTTTCAGTAAAAAAAAATCTGGTATGAAACACTCACACAACTTTCACTTACTCCAGTTCTCAAAATTATAATTGACAAATTTTTAGCGTTTGTATACCAAATTTAATTGAAATTCGACGAAAACTGAAAAAACTGTTCAGTAAAAACACACTTCCGGTTAACTAATTTCCTTGAAACTCGAAATTCTGGCAATTCATTTATTTCTCATTAATTTTTTTTGAATGACAGAATTGTGTAATTAACTATGATAGCACTTTAGAGAAAAACATAACCCCACCCCACCCCTAAAAGTGCTATTAAATGAATTTTCCTAGTGAAATGTTTTAATTAAAAGTTGTAAGATCATTGTATGTTTAGTTTATATAATACGTTTCAAGAAAATCGTCGGATCTATTTTTGAGAAAATCGTGAAAAAGTGAAAAAAAATCATTCAGTAAAGTGGTAAAGTAAAAACGCACTTCCGGTCATCCGATTTTTTCAAAAACTCGTAATTTCAACAAAATATTTAATTCTAATTAACGTTATTTAGATAATGAAATTGTTTATTAAACTGAAATAGCACTTTAGATGAAAACATAACCCCACCCCCTCCCCCTAAACTGCCCTTAAATGAAATTTTCCCTGAGAAATGTTTCAAATAAAAGTTATAGCTCTTTGTATGTATTAGTTGATATAACAAGTTTAAAGAAAATCGTTTTAGACATTTTTGAGAAAAATCAGTAAAACTTAAAAAAAAAAAAAAAAACATTCAGTAAAAAGTGGAACTTTCGGTTTTGAAACGATATTTACTTATTTTCAGGTCACCTACGGGTAGTAGTTTAAGGAAATATTAAGTTTGAACATTTTACGATTTTTTTCATTTTTGAAATATGGTAGCATGTATACACACACACACACACACACACACACACACACATACCAATTGGTAAAAACAACTGTTTTGGACTCAGATGATCTCAAAACTGACTGTGAAACTTCGATAACCACTCAGCAAAATTCAGGGCATTTAAATTTAATTTCAACACACAATTCTAGGTTACGTATACAAGTTTTTCAAGTAAAGTAGTTTAAATATTGAAAAGTTTATATCAGCTTCAGTGATAACTTCAAGTTTAAAGAAAATTGTTGAGCTGTTTTCTTTGAAAATTCTAAATAACTATTCAGTAATAAATATAGGCTTTTCCGGTTATCAGATTTTCTCAAATTTGAAATTCTAGCAATACTTTTAAGTACCATATGTTAGAGAAGAAAATACTAGCATTTTAGCGAAAGGCTTTATTTCTCGCCCTAGAATATTTCTAAAAAACATTAAACAATAAACAAATAAAATTTCTAGGCATATCAGTTTTTTGATAAAGAAAATTCGAAACTTTGAAAAGAAAGTTTAAAGAAAATCGTTGGAAACATTTTTGAAAAAATTGCCAAAAACAAAAAAAAAAAAAAAAAAAAAAAAAAAAAAAAAAAAAATGCAGTAGCACGAACCTACACTCTTATCATGTTTTGAGCTTCCCTCGCCCATTTTCGTTTTTTAGATATTTTCTTTCTCACACACCGAACGCTAAAATCATTTTTTACTTTCTCTTACTCCTAGTAAGAGGAAGTATTGTAATCGTGTCAAATTTCGATATCGAGTTTTCAACCCGGAAATATCCGTTTGAGGTCCCTGAGTCCAAAAAGTGGTTTTTTAGCGAATGGTCTGTATGTGTGTGTGTTGTGTGTGTGTGTGTGGTGTGGTGTGTGTGTCTGTGTGTGTGTATGTATGTGAACAGCATAGCTCAAAAACGAAAAAAAAATCGTAGAAAGTTCAAACTTGATATTACGTTAGGTATCACCATGGGATCTGACGGTGCGTTATGTGTCAATATTCCTCAACCGGAAGTACCACTTTACTAGTTGTTTTTTTTACGTTTTTGCAATTTTCTCAAAAATGGCTCCGAAGATTTTCTTTAAACTTGCTATATCAACTACACATACAAAGAGCTACAACTTTTATTTGAAACATTTCTCCAGGAAAATTCATTTAAGGGCACTTCTGGGGGAGGGTGGGGTTAGGTTTTCATCTTAACTGCTGTTTCAGTATATTAGACAATTCTGTCATCTAAATAATGTTAATTAGAATTAAATATGTTGTTGAAATTCCGAGTTTGAAAAAAAATAGATAACCGGAAGTGCGTTTTTACTGAAATATAATTTTCAGTTTTCTGGTATTTTCTCGAAAATGGCTCCAACGATTTTCTTTAAACCAGCGTTGTTAACTATACATATAAAGAGCTACAACTTTTATTTGAAACTTTTCCCCTGATAAATTCATTTAAGGGGACTTTGGGGGGAGGGGGGTTATGTTTTTCTTTAAAATGCTATCACAGTTGATTATACAATTCTGTCATCCAAATTGAAATAACTAGAAATTAATATATGACCCAAATTCCGAGTTTCAAGGAAATTAGTAAACCGGACAGTTTTACTGGACAGTGTTTTCACTTTTCGACGAATTTCATTAAATTTGGTACACTAACTATAAAATTTGTCAATTATAATTTTGAGTACTGGAGTAAGAGAAAGTTGTGTGAGTGTTTCACACCAGATTTTTTTTCCATGAAAACGTCTTTCCGGTTGAAACTCAACTTCGAAAATTTGACAAAAGACAGTACTTCCTGTTACAGTAGTAGGAGAGGATGTTCAATCTTTATAAGATGAGGAGAAAGATTGTTTAGCGGTGGCAATGGCGATATGAAGACAACAGAACTGTACGGTTGTAGAAAGAATAGTTGTTGAATTTTGTTAAGGAGCCGATATCGCCGGAGCTGAGTTGTTTCTTGGTAGTGAGTGAGCGAGAGAGACGGACTGAATTGGCGTCACCATTCAATGATGACTAGTTAGTCACAGAGTGTTGTGTGGGAACAGATCCCTTTCCTGTCACATAGCACACCAATCTACATTAACAGATATATATACACAGGCAAAATACAACACTCACCATGTTGAGAAGAACACCTTCAGCACATTACCACGCTCTCTTACTAAACTTTATAGTTAACTAGTAGCGCTGAAGGCGACGCTATAACTGTTTGGCCAGTATAACTATGTAATAGAGCCAACAACAAACCAAGTAAGATGTGTTTTCTTTCACTTCCATCTGTCAACCTCACGTTAATGCTGCAATACAAGTAATTTTTCATTCATTATACCTTATTATCTTTCTTCTTCACCAACAATTTTTTTTTTTTTTTTTTTTTTTACTTATTTCGTTTAACCAAATAAGCATTTTAATCGTATGGAATTGGTAAGTTTCAAAATTTAGGCTGAAGTCGATTAAGGTGATCTGAATACAGAGTCAATCTTTGCTCTAAGTTCAATCATTGCAAACTACCAAGCACAAGATTGGTTACAATTAATTTTGCAAGTTACATCCTAATTTCTATTGAACATAAAATATACTACATAGAATTCTATGCGATTTCTTTTCATTGTGATGGATGCAAGAAATATAAAAAAAAAAAAATTTGAAAAAAATCAAAATATGTGACATTCCCTTGCAAAAGAACATTTCAGGTAGAAGACCACTATTGTCTTTTAGAGTTCATGAACTTGATAGCATTGAGTACCCCTTCTTCTCACAGGGGAAGAGTTGAAGTAACAATTAGAAGATAATTCCTTCAAGACAGTTTGTGGTAGACACCGAAGCAGAACACTTGTTTTTCGCTCTCTTAGCATCAGTGAATATTAAATAAGTTTATAATATCTTGCAAATAACTTGTAGTTATTATTTCAATAGAATATATTTATTGTTAGCAGTGGTGACTACTTTCTTATTTCTGATACTTCATTCTCTTAAACATATATACTTACAAGGCCCTTTTACTAAACCGTTCGTGCTACACAAGCTACCAGGATACAAACACACAACATCACCAATCACATTTCAGCATCATTAGAGATGGTGTTGGATCTGATGTCATTGTAATGTTACAAAAAAAAAAAAAAAAAATAAAAAGCTCCTGTGAAACACTTTAAACGACTTTCTTTTATTGCAGTTTATAAAATTGTAATTGACCAATTTTATAGTTAGATACCGAGTGAAATTCATCGGGCGAAAATTACAAAAAAAAAACAACAAAACTTTTCATTAAAAGCATTTCCGGTTTAATAATTTTCTTGAAATTCAAAAGTTTAGTAGTTTATTAAGTCTAATTAATTTCGTTCAGAAGTACAATTAAATGTACCCCCTTAAATGAATATCCGGAGGAATATTACAAATAAAAGTTGTAGCTCATTATATGTGTAGTTCATATTCCTGGTTTAAAGCAAATCTTTGGAGCCGTTTTAGAAGTGTAATAGCACCCATCCACAGCAAAGAGAATGCAACCCCACAGCAGAGAGAAGAGAGGCCCTTTCTGGTTAACAGAGACTACTCTCTGACTTAGGCAGGCTAGAGTGGGAGAACCTGTGTGCGGTGGGATAAGAACCCACGCTTCAGAAGAGACTGGTGTACAGTTGTATGGTTGTATAATTAATTAATTAATTAATTAATAATGTTTTATTTGAACCAAAAGAAATACAAAAATGATTAATATTTACATTAATAGACACTGGACAATAGTCCGTCTGTCGAGTTGACTGATAGGTGATGTGCTATCCAAAAAAAGAGAAGAGAAAAAACAAACATTGTGTTTAAAAAAGAAAATAACATTCAATTTTTGAACTAAAAATACAATCATATTAAACAATGCTATTAAAAACAAACTAACAAAGTAAAAAATTTGTTCTTATCCATCAGGTTGTAATTAAATTCACTCACTAAAAACTTCCTACATGATATAGGTTTGTAACAATATTTGTACAAAAAAGGATCCAATTTTCACCATTAAGAATGGCTATACAATTATCCAGAGTTAGATTTCTGGATCCAAAACACACTAAACGGTAAGGCGACAAAATCGGGCATTCACCCAAAAAGTGAGCCACACTTTCATAAGTATTTAAATTACAGAGTAAGCAATTATAATTAAAGTTTTGTCTCCATGGTTGATAATTGAAGTCCATCATCTCAGATCTCAATTTGTAAAACAGACTAACTTTGTAAATATTAAATTGGCGAATATATTACAGACTAATGATCGAGCCGCTTGTAGACGAGATGAAACCTTGAGGCCGACATATTAGCTAGAAAACTATCCCTCTGATTCACTCTCATTTTTTCCGACAGCAAAGCTGCAAAATGTTTAGCAGAATCTCCATTGAAATTATCTACACTTAACTGAATTGACAAATCATGTGCTTTATCTATCCAGGTTTGGATCCACCCACATCTCGACCTAATACACTCTAACGTAACTAGATAGGCCAGTTTATTAACATTGCTGAGTGTTTTGACAATAGATGAAGAATGTAATTTAAAAGTATACAAATACAAGACTTCAAGTTTAGTCTCCAAATATAAGGCGTAGTTTGGGTGTTATTTGGGAGGGAAAGTATTCTTTTAATCGCGAAACGTTGGTATTTCTCTAATACATCATATTCTTTGTATCCCCCCCATACCTGGGCCGCGTAACAAACAATAGACCGTGCAACTGCTACAAACACCCTCCACTTTACGTCAAAAATAACATTTTTATTATGGAATAAACTCCCCAACGTACGATTAAACCCTAACTTAGCTAACTTTACTTTTTCATCAAAATGTTCTTTAAAAGGTACCTGGGGGTTCAAAATTACACCGAGGTATTTATAGGTTTTCACAATTTCTAAATTCTTTTTCTTAAACCTCCACTTTTCATTGGACCTGAATTTTTTGTGATTTTGAAATATCATTATCTTTGATTTGTCTGTATTCACATTCAGACTCCATCGATCACAATAAACCTCTAAATCATCTAGCATTTTCTGCAGAGCGATAGGAGATTCGGCCAATACGACATCGTCAGCATACATCAAGACTTTAATTATTCTGTTGTTAATTTTAACACCACCTCCCAAGTTAGCTGGTAGATCATCAATGAAAAGCGAGAAAAGCGTCGGACTTAGTGCACAACCTTGTTTGACTCCAAGTTGAGGTTGTAAACCAACCAGATAACTCTTTACCACTCCAAACCGCTGATTGTGTATTATATAGAGACTTTCTACCATTGAAATGAACTTATAAGAGACATCTAATCTAAATTACTCAACTTAAAAACGAGGGCATTTCTGTCTATCGAATCGAAAAGGCTGAGAAGTCAACAAAAAAAGCGTAAACTCTTAGATTATTGGCTCTACATTTCAACTTCACCATACTAGTAAGGATATATAAATTATCCGATATAGAAAAACCTCTTCTGAAACCACCTTGATAATCACTTAACAGTTAATATTAAAAATTAATTAACACTTAAACAATTAATATCAACCTAATTGTTTAACCTGTTAGATAACATACCAGTGAATAATTTTGACAGCACCGTGTTAAAAGAAATACCTCTTTAATTATTAATTATATAATGTATAATAATTAATTAATAATTTACCTATTTAGGTATAAATTGAGGCATAAATATTTTTCAATTTAGAAAAAGAAATACGTTAAGATAAGCTTACCTCCATAACTTTCAAGGATTCACCATTTTTTCAGATTTAAATGGTTTATATTGGCAATTTCATTTGCAAAAAAAAATACAGGGGTAATATTATTAATATCAATATAAATACTAAAAGAGATCGATCTAATTAGATATAACGTGGTTAAGACATTACCCACATTGCTATAGAATAACCTACTTTTCTAATGTCGTACCTAAATTAATTAGCTTGGTTATTTAGCAAATTTCTCTATATATTTTGTAATCTTCTAATTGACTCTCACAAATATATTTGGTTTTTATTGATGTAAAAAATATTTCCAAGTAAAGGTTACCGCTCATCGTGGGCCAGAATGGTATTCAGATTGGATGGTAAGGGGCATTCAGCCTTAATGACAGTCGAACCCTCCCATTACTCTACATATTATTTTTATAGTCTAAAATTAGTTGATTTGCCTCTGCGACTGTGTTGCTATCACATGTCTAATGTGGGCTTATATCACAACCAATCTTCGCCTGGTGATGAAGAGAATATGGTTAAATCTATGTTTGTCAAATTGTGTTGTAGAATAACCTATTTGTAGTGTTTATAAATAAAAATTAAAAAAAAAACAGGGTTTCTTTGATATTGTTGATTGTAGCGACATATAAAATTCTCGTCTTCTTTTCTGGATTGTTTGTATTCTTTTTCCCAAATTGCTATAATATACTGCGTTGAAGTAAGATTTAATATATTATACTAAAAGAGTGTTAGACGATGACTGTTTCAGTAAGTTAATAATTGCCTGCTTTGCCTTATAATCTGCTATTTCATCCCCTTGCCTCCTTAGTGCCCATAACCCATATTATATACACTATTTGTCTCTGGTTTACAATATTATATATTAATTAGATTCTTAGACGATATAATAGGTTAGAGAAGGAGAGAAGTTGGGTTAGATAGATAAATAAACTAGAAGTAAAGCTGAACACTGTATAATAAGAAAAGTAGCACAAACTGCCTGAATTTACACTAAAATTTATAAAATGGTAGCGAGAGGTAAAGAGAAAAGATGATGGCGCGTTGTGACTACTGTAATAACTCTGTGCAGGCAGAAACTCCCTCTGGTAAACACCCTCCTATACAATTGGCACAGCTGTATTTAAACAGTTTCTCCTACTCTAGTCTGGCCTGAACTAGAGAGTGATCCTGTCTCTCTCACTCTCTCTCTGCTTTGGATCCTATTACAGACGATCTGGAGGTACCCTAATTCCAAAAAAGGGTTTTTTAGAAAATGGTCTTCATGTGCGCGCGTGGGTATGTGTGTTTTAACAGAATATCGCAAAATGAAATGACGCAGGAAGTTCAAACTTTGTATTTCTGTTTAGATACTACCACCGCGCATCAAATATGAAGATTTCGGAAAAAATCCGTTAACCGGAAGGACATCTTTACTGAATCGTTTTTTCCAATTTTCCAATAATTTGCTGAAAAACAATTCCAACCAGTTTCTTTAACATTCATTATATCAACTACACATACAAAGAGCTACAACTTTTATTTCAAACATTTCTCCGGGAAAATTTCATTATTGAAGTGCACATTTGGGAGAAGAGAAGGGATATTTTTCTCTTTAAAGTGCTATTGCAGTTTATTACATAAATTCTATCATCTAAATAATATTAATTAGAATTAAATATGTTGTTGAAATTTCGAGTTTCCGAAGAAAATAGGATGACAATAAGTTTTTATTGATAAATTTTTTTGGGGGGTTTCCTGCATTTTCTCTAAAAAGGCATCAAAGATTTTCTTGAAATTAAACATGTGGTAACTACGCATATAATAATAATAATAATAATATTAATAAATAACAGTGTTTATTAAAATTTTTAACAATACATTGGCATATAATAAATCCTGATACAGACATACACATGGTCGCATGATTGTCTGAGGAAGTTGTTATAAATAAATTAGATTGCAATAGAAAAAGTATCAATGCACAGATCCAAAATAGTAGAAAATACAGTAACAAGCAAAATTCAGGATACTCTATGAACATACATCTGGTGACTGACTATAAACCATACAATTAAACAATAATAAATTAAATAAATAAAAATACAATTAAATAAAATTACAGATATACGTGTCAAGAATAGAGTAGGATTTGAATTGCACATTAGTAATTAAATTCAATCACCAGGCTGCATCTGTAAGACCAGGCTTGTTTACAATAAGATACCAGGCTCAACCATTTCCTTTCGTTAGATAATATATCCATAAATCCATCAACATCTAACTGGTCTGTGTTAAAATGTGCAAGCCTAAAAGGTTTCAAAATAGGGCACACGCCTACAAAATGAAAGACATCCTCATTACAATCCAAATTACAAAGAGAACACAACTTTATGTCATTATCGTATCTGTAATTATTTAAGTACAAGAGTTCGCCCCTGCATTTTATAATCCAGCTAGTGGCTATAGCATCAAGATTGCACATTAAAACACAGACCTTAGTATTTAGAGATTTATATAAGAAATGACAGCGGCTGGTTTGTGCTTTACAATGATATTCTGTCATCAAGTACTTCCCTAACTCTTTCAACTATCTGCTTAGGTTTAGTATCCACATTAATTAAACATTTCATCCATAGAGATATTATACTTTTGACACAAACATTCCCATTCTTTATATTTTTTTTTCCTAATCATTTCTTTGATTAATATGTGAGTACAATTTTGGCGGTAAATTAATGCATCTGCGGATTACAGACATACTGGTAAATAAGGACAGTATATACATGTGAAGGTGGACAATTTTTATTTGCAACGTTTGTCTGGGAAACGTCATTTAAGAAAAGGATTGGGTTTGTTTTCCACTAAAAGCACTATCTTAAAAAAATTAATTGATTCCGAGTTTGAAGAACATCAGAAAACTGGAAATGCTTTCTTATTGTTAGGTTTTCAGTTTTGTTGCGATTTTGTCCATAAAAAACCCCGACGGATGCCATTAAATTTTTTGCATAACAACTATGAATATATAAATCTATGGTTTTTGTTTTTTAATTTTTTTTAAAGAAATTCATTTAAAGAAGTTTCAGGGTGATGGGCGGAATTTTCCCACCAATCAGTTTCCCACAAAAAAGTCATTTTATTAAGTTCAGATTAAAAACAAATTTGTTAATTACAGTGTAAGTCATGTGTGTGAGTCACAGCAGATAAAAATTGTTAAAAAAAAAATTTTACCATCAAAATAATGATGTATCAATATAAAATAGAATAATAAGAAAAATAGCAGCGTTGGGGGGGAAGAGAAAAGTATTTTTATATACCAAAGACAATAAGAGCGGTAAAATACGTAGCGGGCGGGGGTTAGTGGAGAGGATATACAATTTAGAGAGGTAGAAGCTTGTACTGTTGAATTGGACAGGCGGTGGATCCAATCATAATAAGGAGTTGATGTCCACTGGTAAAACAGTGATCTTACAAATAGAAGCAGAGCAGTATGTGTCCACTCAGCACTTCATATAATACAACATATTACAAAACACAGTCAATGTATACAGATGACCATGCTAACAATCTTATCTACTAAGCTATACATATACAGCCGGGAGTAAAAAACTCCTTCTTCACTTAAAAAGGGAATGGTATCACTGTACAGTTCCTTACACACAGACAATCCATTGACTAGAAATGTCTTACTTAGCTCTGAAATAAACTGGTCAACATTTCATATAATACTGGTTAGGAAAGCATTTGAAATATTTAGTACTTTTTCTTGTTCTTGTAGAGTTTTTTGTTCATAGAAAAGTTTAAAATAAAAAATAACTGAACAATCAATTGTTCCATGTAATTCGACAATCACATTTAAATTGAAAACAAAAAAATAATCTGCTGTGAAACACTCACACAACTTCTCTTACACCTGTTCTCAAAAATTATATAATGGATGTGTTAGGTGGAGAGAATTTTGGTCGGGTTGATGAAACAGGAAGACGGAGTTAACAGTGGTTAACTAAAGAGACACAATCTGCCTGGACTGAGAATAGAGAATGGTTAAGGTAGAATGGTATGAAAATGACACGTAGCGACTGCCGAGATGATGAACTATTAGTGAACCATATTGAACTGAATCGAACTATGATGAACTATATTCCTAACCCAGACCACTCTCTCGGACTGGAGTGGGAGAAACTGTATAAATATAGCGACGAACAGTCCATGAAAATACAGTTGAGGAGAGTTCGATACAGTTCAATACAATTCGTACTAGCGAATCACTACGTATCATTACCCATTTTCCACTCTACTATTTCAAGTGTAAAGTCCAGGCAGACTGTGTCTCTTTATTGTTAAACATAGTTAACCAGTGTAACCAAGACTTTTCATTTCATGAACCGACCCAAATTCTCTCCACCTAACTCATCCATTATACTTATAATTGATAAATTTTATAGTTAACGCACCAATTTCAATGAAATTCATCGACAGCTGAAAAAAAAAAAAACTGTCCAGTAAAAGCACACTTCCGGATAGCTAATTTTCTTGAAACTCGGAATATTGGCCATCTATTTATTTCTAATTAAATTTGTTTGCGTGGTAGAATTGTATAATCCAACCATGATAGCACTTTAGAGAAAAACAATAACCCCACTCCTCTCCTAAAAGTGCACTTAAATGAATTTTTTCAGAGAAATGTTTTAAATAAAACTTGTACCATCTTTGTATGTTTAGTTTATATAAGATGTTTCAATAAAAACGTCGGAACCATTTTTGAGAAAATTGAGAAAATGTGGAAAAAAATCACTACGTAAAGTGGTAAAGGAAACGCACTTACAGATTTTTTTTCAAATTCGGAATTTCAACAACATATTCCATTCTAATTAACATTATTTAGATGACAGAATTGTCTAATAAACTGAAATAACACTTTAGAGGTAGCTATAATCATTCCCCTCCCCCCAAAAGAAGTACCCTTAAATGAATTTTTCCGGAGAAATGTTTCATAATAAAAGTTGAGATTTTTGTAAGTGTAGTGGATATACCAAATTTGAAGAAAATCGTTGGAGCCATTTTTGAGAAAATTGCAAAAAAGTAAAAAAAAAAAAAAAAAAAAAACTAGTAAAGTGGTACTTCCGGTTGAGGAATTTTGACAGTTAACTGTTTGTAAGATCCCATGGTGATACCTAAACGAAATATTAAGTTTCAACTTTCTATGGTTTTTCAATTTTGAGCTATGTTGTTTCACATACATACGTACATACACACAACCATTTGTTAAAAACCAACTTTATTGGACTCCGAGGATTTCTCAAAACGGATATTTCCGGTGAAAATTCGATATCGAAAATTTCACACGATTACAATACTTCCTGCTCTTACTAGGGAGGGAGTAAGGGAAAGTAATATTGTTTAGAAAGATTGTTGAAGCGGTAGCGTATTGCTAAAATGTTAAGCGAACAAAATACACACAACTTAACACACAAGAAAACACATGTTTAATAGAAGTATTCTGATATAATTCATGAAACTTCAACTGGAATTTTTATGAAACTAGAAAAAAAGCCAATATTTCCTTAATTAAAGGAATAAAAATCGATGAATTTTTTTTATTTGTTGGTACAGTAATAGGCCTAGAGGGCATCCTAGAAAATCACTAGCCAGTATAGTGACTGATAAATGTTGAATTATTTCTATGTAATTCAGGCCTGTTAAGTTTACATTTTTTTTAAGTTAAATTAGTCATATTTCTCAATTATATAGTTATGTTATAGACAAAATTAACTTTTATATATATTTCCTTTTATAAATTAACTTTTATTAATACATAAGAAAGGGGATCCATTACAATGTAATAACTACAGAGGTATAACATTATTGAACACAGCATTCAAGGTTCTGAGGAATGTATTATTTAACCGGCTATTCCCTCATGTAGAAGGTAAAATAGGAGGATACCAGTGTGGATTCTTCAAGGGAAAGTCAACGACAGATCAAATATTTGCACTTAGACAAATCCTTGAAAAGACGCTGGAATATGGAATAAAAACATATCACCTATTTGTCGACTTTAAGGCAGCTTATGATAAGGTTAACAGAGTGCGTCTGTATGAGGCAATGGAAGATTTGGATGTTCCCCGAAAGCTGATCAAGCTGGTGAAAATGACTATGGCTGGAGCAGAGTGCTGCATACGAGTGCAATCACAGATGTCGAGAACAATAAGAATTGAGAATGGCTTGCGACAGGGTGACGCTCTATCCTGTTTATTATTCAATATAGCCCTTGAAAAGGTAATTAGAGACTCAAAAGTGCAGACGAGTGGGCTTATATTTAGTAGATCGACACAATTATTGGCATACGCTGATGATATTGATATAATTAGTAGCTCGGAAAGTGACCTTAAAGACGCTTTTAATGCCCTGGAGAAGTCAGCAAAAAGAATGGGGTTAATAATTAACGAGGAAAAAACTAAGTACATGGTTGCAGGAGGTGCTATAAGTAATAATCCTCTCCAGATTGGAAATTATAGTTTCGAAAGGGTAGAAGGATTTAGGTATCTGGGCACATTTGTGAGCTCAGCCAATGCTATGTCCCGAGAAATAGATATGCGTATAATAGCTGCCAATCGAGGTTACTATGGACTCAATAAATATTTTAAATCCCGTATGGTAACCAAGGAGACAAAAGCAACTCTCTATAAAACATTGGTGAGACCCATTTTAACATATGGCTCAGAGTGCTGGGTACTTACTAAGGTGGATGAGCATAAGCTAGGGATTTTTGAAAGGAAGGTGTTGAGGCGCATATATGGGCCAACAAGGGAGAATGGTGAATGGAGGAGGAGAAACAATGAGCAGTTATATGAACTTTACAAGGATATCCCCATAGTACAATTTGTACAAATATGTATATTAAGGTGGGCAGGCCATGTGCAGCGAATGGCAGATGACCAGATACCAAAGAAAATTATGTCCTTTAAGCCAGTTGGGAAAAGGAAAATAGGCAGACCGAAAAAGAGATGGATCGACCAAGTTGGCAGGATAGCTGCAGGAATGGGAGCGCCGCAGTGGTGGTCGTTGGCGTTGGATAGAGAGCGATGGAACAAGTTCCTGAAGGAGGCCAGAGCTCGAACTGGGCTGTAGCGCCGGATATGTATGTATGTATATATTTCAGCGAAGAAATAATGTGTGACAATTCCATTAATATGGCTGAATCAAGTTATAATTTTAGTCTGCAATTTAGTTATAATTCTGTGTTCTAGAGTTTAAGAAACCAACAGTAGATCTTTGTTGGTTAAGATTTGAAAAAAAAAAATTACGAAATGAATTTAATTAAAACAAATTATATATTACTATTAAACTACGCAATATTTGTTTAAGATTTTTAGCCTTAATACAACGCTAAATTAAACCTGTAATTAATTTTGTTTAGATGGCAATTGTACATATAATTAATTAAGATAGCATTTTAGAAGAGGAAAACATATATCCCTCTTCTTACCCAAAATGCCCCTTCTTTAAATAACTTTACCCGGAGAAATGTTGCAAATAAAAGTTGTAACTCTTTAAATGTGTAGTTCACATTCTTAGTTTAAAGAGAATATCGTTACGAGTCCTATTAGAGAAAATAGCTGAAAACTGAAAAAAATACATTTCAGGAAAAAAAAAAAGCATTTCCGGTCACCCAATTTTCTTCAAACTTGAAATTTCAACAACTTATTAACTGAAAAATATTATGCAGAGATAGAATTGTGCAATAAACTGAAATAGCACATCAATGGAAAACCTAACCCCCCTCCCGCGCTCTATGATTCCTGAAATGAATTTTCCTTAGAGAAATGTTTCAAATTGTAGATCTTTGTAGTTGATATACCAAGTTTAAAGAAAATCGTTGGAGCCAATTTTGAGAAAATTGCAAAAAAAAAAAAATAATGAAAAAACTATTTAATAAAGTAGTATTTCCGGTTGAGGAACTTTGACAGATAACTAACTTATCCGATCTCTAAATGGAAATATGAAGTGTGAACTTATCGCATTTTTCATTTTAGAGCTAAGTTGTTCACATACGCAAGCACATACACACACACACACACACACACAGACCATTTGCTAAAAATCTTCTTTTTTTTTTTGTACACAAAGAGCCACAAATCGGATATTTCCCGTGAAAATTCGATATTAAAAATTACATGATCACAATAATTACTGTAATAGGAGTAACAGAAAGTAATAAAGTGTAGTGGAAGAACGAAATGAAAAATAATAGTTTTTAAAAATAATTTAGAATATTTTATAATGTGAATTTAATTTCAAGAAGATTGTATTTTACTGTCAGGTACTGTAAATTGGGATCATAATAAATAGAAAAACAAAGGCACAAAATCCCGTTAGGGCAAACCTTTTGTAAGAAAATTCCCCCGCTAGAGAGAGAGAGCAATTCCAAAGAATAGAGAGAGCCATCAGCTTTCAAATAGTTCAGTTCAAAAAAGATAGTCAGACTTGTGCTACAAATCAAGGTGAAAGTGTAGGGGTAGTGAACCCCCACCACTCATCCACACTAGCGAGTGGACCCCCACCACGCATCAGAGAGAAAGAGCCCCTCTCGAGAGAGAGGAGAGGAGAGGCCAGTTGGATATATATACGAGAGACAGAGTCAAAGAAAGATATTCTGTTCACAGTCTCACACTTGAATTGTACACATCGTTTAGCCGCGTCAGTCAGTCTGTTCTGTTCTTGTAGTGTTAAGTATACAGTCCTTGGCAGTCAGTCATATACATATATATCAATTATATATCTTATACCGATATTTATCTATCAACATCTACAACCAACATCTCCTCCTACAACCAACCGCTTAAGCCACTACAAACTACAAACATCACCATAACATTACAAAAGAAAGAGTATTTTAATAGTTTTGAATATTGGAGAAAAATGGATTTTTTTAATGTGTTAAAATACCTCAAGTTTAATGAGTAATAAATTAAATGATGAATTTAATATTATTAGAACCTCATAAAGCGGAATGTGATAAAGTACCTACCGCTTTAACTCTTACCTAAAAGACATTTTGAATCATAATGAATTCCCTCTTCTGTCAAGATATACATTATTTTTGAAGCAGATTACAAACCATTTTCTCAATCCAATTAAAATCAGTATGATCAAATTTAATGGTCAATTTAATATTTTTGAAGAACGAAAAATCATTGAAATTAAAAGACTTATTAAAGAAGTTTGTTTTAAAAACAAATCTACAGAAGAATTTTATAGTTTCGTTGATTCTATGTATTTCAGAATATTGGCAACGATGGAGTGAATAAATACAAGTATATCTTTGTTTCAGTCAATTTCCACAAGATTAATTTATTAAAATTGAGTTATAGACTGAGTAAAAATATGATCCACCGACTCATATGTGGAAAATCATTTCCTTTGTTATTTGGGTGGGTAGGGGAAAGCTAATCTCTTTGTTCATTATTATGTGTTATCTAAGATACGGAAAGAAAATATTCCGGCGATTTAAGAGGGGGTCTGACAAAAATTGATAAGGCTTCTGACCTGGTCATAAAGTGGCATTATGTTAATCCAGAAGAAAAGTAAGGAATGTTAACTTCAGAAATATAGTTTGGATGGAAAATGGAATTGAGAGGATACTGAAAAGAAAAGCAATGTATGGATTCAAAATGGAGAAAACCAAAATGCAAATCCATTAAAAACTCAAAGAGTATTTTGTTTAAAAATTACCGGAGGTTTTTAATTTTTTTCTTTCTTTTGCTGGATTCGAACCCGGGGACCTCCGCGTTGCTAGTCCAGTGCGCTAACCACTGAGCTAATATCCCTTCCCTATACTCTAATAAACTAAAATAAACTTGAACAAATTTGTTTGACAAATTTTGAACAAAATATTGACATTATGTATCTAATGAGAGATAATTTTATTTGACCTAATTTTTCCCTAAGGTTAATTATAAATTTTGGTTTATTTCATTAAATTTTGTAATTTTTGTCTTGTAAAGTTTTTGTAAAGCTTTATGTAAATAAAGACTTTTTTTTTATAAAAATTATTATAAGATATCGGATAAGATAATATTGTTTTATCATTGGTATCGAGGCACTAATGTAGGCCTGTATTTCGATAAAAGAGATAGACAAATTTATTAATACTGTATTACTTTATCTCACTCCTGTTAGGAAGAATAATGGTAATTGAGTCAAGTTTTTGAAACTAAGTTTTTTTAATTTTAATTATTATAATTACTTTATGAGATTTTTTTTTAAAAAAGTCTCCTAGCAAGAACTTGAACAAAAACGAAATTTTAGCTTAAAGTAGAAATGAAAAAAAACTTAAATTTTAAAAAGAATATCTTGGGAGGGAATAGCTAAGCGGTTTAGCGTACTGGAATTCCACGCGGAGGTCTCGGGTTTGAGTCCAATAATACCTTAGATTTTTGTCTTCCTAGGAGCCTCTACAGCTACCACTGTACGGTGATGGACAGTGTGGTCTGTAGAGAGAACACTGTCCGGAGGCCGGCAGTGCACTGAGAAGGCTCCGGGCGCTAATGACCATAGATGTTGAAGCGCCTTAAATTAAAAAAAAAACACTTATTTGTTGCTAAAAAAAAAAAAAACGTGTTTAGTGGTAGAGATCATTTTAGTTTATTGATATTGTCTATTGTGAAAAAAATCTGTTGTGAAACACTCACACAACCTTCTCTTACTACAGTTTACATAATTGTATTGACCAATTTTATAATTAGTATATCGAAATTCATCGGTGCTTCTTTTATGGAGAAAGTCGGAAAAACTGAAAAAAAAAACTGTTCATTAAAAACGATTTACCAATTTAATAATTTTCTTGAAATTCGGAATTTTCGCAGTCTATTTATTTGTAACTAATTTCGTTTATGTTGGTAGAAAAGTTCGGCTAGTATGAGTGCCGGGGCATAAGGGGATTACAGGTAACGAAATAGCCGACCAACTGGCCAGAGAGGGAGCGAATACTCCCTTCTATGGGCCGGAACCTGCTCTAGGGGTAGCCAAAAGTATGGCGAGAGTGTCTTTGAGAGAATGGACTTGGTGGGAGCATAACCGATACTGGAGGCTAAGTATTGGGGCAAAACACGGCAAAATGGTTATGCAAAATGGTGTAGAAGAAGGACCAGAGACATCCTGGGACTAAGCAGGTATCAGATTTCTCTGATAATGGGCCTGTTTACTGGGCATGGCAGGTTCAAAAAAACATCTGCACAAGGTGGGGTTGGTGGATATAGAGTCCTTGTGGAGACTAAGTCAAGGAGGAGGAGGAGGAGACGGCCTCTCACCTGCTGTTTGATTGCGTTGCAATAGGTAGATTGCGGTACGAGATCTTCGGCGCATTGAGACCGGAGGAAATCGTACTCCAAGAAGAACTGGTGGGGAAGGTTTTGGTCCTCATGAAGATGGGGGCTTCCACTTCTAGGTTTGAGGGGTTGGCGCAATAAGCCTCAATGGGAGGCTGCGGTGCCTGGGTTTTAGTCCCCCCCTGCATCATTCTATTTCTAATTCTAGGTTGGTAGAATCGTATAATCCATTATGATGGCACTATAGAGAAAAACATAACAAATAAAAGTTGTATTTTTTATATGTGTAGTTCACATTCTTAAATCATTGGAGCCGTTTTAGGAGAAAATAGCAAAAAACTGAAAAGTAAAGCATACTTCCGATCATCCGATCTTCTTCAAACTCGAAATTTCATCAACATATTTAATTCTAATTAATATTATTTAGATGATAGAATTGTGCATTAAACTGAAATAGAACTTTAGTGTAAAACCTAACATCATCCCTCTCCTAAAAGTGCCCTTAAATGAATTTTCCCGAAGAAATGAATCAAAATAAAAATTGTATGTTTAGTTGATCTATCAAGTGTAAAGAAAGTCGCTGCAGCCGTTTTTGAAAAAATTATAAAATACTGAAAAAACTAATTAGAGTAAAGTAGCATTTTCGGTTGACGGATTTTATCCGAAATCTTCGGTCTGATGCGGTTGTAGTAATTAAACGGAATACCAACTTTGGTACAGTGGACTCAGGGGGCCTCAAATCGTAAATTGACCTATCGAAAATCTGGCATGATCACAATACTACCTCTTACTATTAAGTAAGAGGAAGTAAATAAATGAGATCGTAATCAGTGTTTATGGGGCTCTTAGAGAAGAATAGTAGTAAGTAAAAAAGTAGTAAAGTAATGCTCATTTTTTCAGGCGGGGTTAACGTCCAACTATCAAATTAGGTGCCATGGACGGGGGCGAAAGCACTTACTTTACTGATAACATTTTTAAACAAATATAAAATTTAGTTATACGCGGGACTCGAACTGGGCTCCTACCACTTACAAGTCCATGCTCATAACCACTACACCATCTCTTTTTATCATATATTTTTAATTGGCAAGTCTTATTTAATGGATAGAATAATTACATTTTAAATAATCCATTATTAAAAAAACTTATATTTCTAAAAATTAAATTATTATTTGAATTAGTTACATATTTTTATGTTAATATTGTCTAGTTTTTCAATTTTTTTTTTTTTTTTTTTCAATAATTACCATCTTTTTTCTATTAAAATCAGTTAACATTGATTATTATTAAAATTATGATTATTGAATTAAAAATTATGATTATTAAAATCAGTTTCTTTATTAAAATCAAAAAATTAATCTCAATTGAAATCATTAAAATTATATTATGATACTTTATCAGTAACTAATGTAGACAAATGCCTGGACACTTACTTAAATATTAAATAAATTTTTTTAATTTAGAATTTTGTTGATGAATAACTTTTAATCGCTCAATAACATAGTTCTCAATATCTAGTGTTTAGAATATATTAAACACTATTTTAAACAATAAATTAAATATTCTAAACACTAGATATAGCAATAATTTGTCAGTATTTTAGCGGGATTTGGCTAAAGTGGAGACGAATGGAATTTTCAGGTCAGTGTGGATAGTGGAGGTTGGAGACGTAGAAAGGAGCATTGACGATGGTGCTTAGTAGGACTTTAGGACTGTAGGGATTGATGCGATACAGGTTTGTGTTTTTGGCAGTCCCATATAATTTCGAGACCGTATGTCCAAATTGGAGCTAGTAAAGAATTGTACAGTTTTCTTTTGTTATGCAGTGTAAGTTTTGAGCGTTTGTCTAGTAGTTTTTTTTAGCATTCTGTATCGCTAATTTTGTTCATTTCATTTAAGTCTAGTATGAGGGTTCCATGTTAATCGTTTGTCTAGATGGAGTCCCAAGATAGCGGATTCGGTTTACACTTGGGAGAAAATTATGGTTGAATTGAATGGCGGGAAGGGTTTTTCGGTTTAAGGTGCTGTGCTTGGATTTGTGTAAATTAACCTTGATTCTCCACTTGCGGAGCCCAGGGTTTGAGGGCACTGAGGTGGGTTTGAAGATAGCGAGTAGCCATGACGGGAACAATATCAGAGGAAAGGATAGCCGTATCATCAGCGAAAGTGAAAGTGGTAGTGTTAGGATGTAATGGGAGCCGTGTTTATTCAGCCGTGTATACTGTGAATAAAAGAAGGAGCAAGTATGCTCCCCTGTGGGACGCCAGCGAGGATGGGAAATATAGGAGAAAACTAAGTGCCTTGGGCAACCAGGAAATGGCGATCGGAGAGATATGATTTAAGGATGAGGTGGTAAGTGGAGGAGGGGAGGATGCCCTTGAGTTTCCACAATAAACCCGGATACCAGACCCGATCGAATGAAATTTCCAGAGGGTAGGAAAATTTATCAGTCTTGAAAAGATATTTTTGACATATAGGCGCGGCTCCAATTTCAACCATGGTAAAGTGATATTTAGATTAAATGGAAGTGGAAGTAAGCTTTTAATAAAAACAATAAGATTTTTGTCTAATTTTGGGAGAGTAACGCAATGACCATATTTTGGAGGTCTAAACTTTATGAAATTGACTTTTAACCAGAAATACAGGTTTTGAGGTTTGCGCTCCGTTTTTGAGGACAAATTACCAGGAGTAAAGAAAGTAAAAATTGTTTTTAGCAAATGGTCTGTATGTATGTGTGTATTAATAGAATATAGGAAGCTCAAACTTGTTAGTCCGTTTACCACCCCTCGTACGATTGAAAAATTGAGTTTTTTGAGGGTTTCTGGGGGAACGGAAACTTTTAGCTTACCCTCTAAAACTTCCTTTTCACTGCAGTATATAGTTTTGCCACCTATATATAAACTTTAGAAACTTGCTAGAATTACAAACTTCACAAAAAATATGTTAACCAGATATGTGACTTTACTGAATAGGTTTATGTGTTCAATGTGATTGGTGCTTTGTTTGGACAGCAATGTAATTATTTCTATTAACAGTCAGGGTGAGTACACTTGTCCCTCCATACATCACTATATTCATCTTATAATAAATGAGTAAATTTTGAGGTTTAAAAAAAAATTTGCTTCACAAAATATACGTAATGCATTCGTCAAAAAAAAGTTTTGCATATTTCAAGATTTTGTATTTCTGAACCAATTATAATACAACGTTGTTTATCTTATACTAGTGTAAAGTACAAACAAACAAAAAACACTTTATCTTAGAGGGATAGCCGATGAGCCAATGTGAAAAGAAGAAGAAAATTTGGTCACACAGAAATGTAAACAATAACTCACGTAATCCTCAAACCACAAAAGTAAATTTTCTGTGTAATCAGCAATGTGTGTGCGGCCTCCATGAGCCCTGCGACAGGCTTGGAGGCAGTGTGGCAAGCTCAATACCAGGGTAACCAGTATATCTTGCGGAAGATTGTCCCATTCCTCTGTGGCAGCAGGCAGATAAGGTCTTGTAAGGCTCGTGGTGGTTAGGGAGGTTTGGAATTGCTGTTTTCAGTAATCACCATACATATTTCACACAATTCAAATCATCCTTTGAATACCATGGCTTTCCAAGAACCTATTTACAGACTGTGCTCAATTTTGCCCACCAGCATCATTGTCATCTATTAAAGTGAAATCTGCTCCAATTTAGCCCTAAATCCGCCAACAATGGGTTCAAAAACGTTGTTTTCATATTTTTGTTGACGTCATATTGCTGTAGCTGTGGACCAATGGTGTGCGGCGTCCCATCATTATTCCTTCCCAGAAGATTGCTGAATCACCACCTTGCTGATAGCGTTCAACAATGGAAGCTTCATTTAAACATTGACCATTTGTCCTCCAGACGTGAATGCTTTTGTCAACTGGATCTAACGAAATGCGTATATCATCCGTAAATAACGTTTGGGCCCATTGTTACCGGGTCCAATTTCCATATTTTGTTACCCATTGTACACGCTGAAATCTGTGGCAATATTCGAGGCGTGACCTTCCTGAACGTAGTCCTACATTGTGGAGTCGATTTCAAACAGTTTGTGTTGACACATTTACTCCTGTAGCAGCACGAAGCTCTCTCCATAAGGTGGTTGCTGTGCTTCTAGGTTGTCACCTAGCGGAAATACAGATGTATCGGTCTTGAGCAGCAAGGGTGTTTTGCGTGGTCGACCTATCCTAGGCTTATCAGCTATGGTTTGTGTCTGTAAGAATTTCCGCCAAAGTCTGGAAACGTCACATTGCATTGCACCACTTCGGCTTGTGTCATTTGACCATGTTGCTTTAAAGTCACTATTCGAACTCTATCTGCTGCTCGAAATCGTGTGCCGTAGCATTGCTGTTTAAACTCACGGTAAAATCACTTCCTTTTCAACTTCAACAAATCAACAAAATCAAGCAATCAACAAAAAATTTTTACCTACATGCAATCAGCTCAACTTCTCAACTGATCAAATTCTCTAACAAGTAGTGAATGGAATGAGCACATTGTCAGGAAAACAAATGTAACGCGTTTCAAAGGTCATACAAAACAAAGAAATGCAATATAATTTACCGGACAAAGTTCAGAAATACAAAATCTTGCAATATGTAAAACTTTTTGTTACCAGAGAGAAAGTTGTGCGAAATGTTTCTCATCAGATTTTTTTACGGTATCATAATAAATTACGTATTATAAGTTTTACACCACACTATGCCCATTACTTCCTTCGGTTCAGGTAAATTGTCCCACAGAATTGAAATAAGTGGATTATTATTATATATTTAAAGATCACACACATTTTATGCGCGATTATTTTCGCAGAACTTCCTGATTCATGTAATTTTTATCCTTCACTTAAACGACAACAGGTAGTAAAACAATCCTTCTCCAAAAGTACTTTCATCATAACAACTTAAAATTAATACACTCTTTAGCGAGAAACTAAAGAAGCGGACAATTGTTACGGATAGCCACCACTAATGTGCTTTGAAAAGAGGAAATGGTAAGTTGATGACAGCAGGAAGTAAGTAAGATATTATAAGTAAGATAAGGAAGTATGGGAGCGTATTTTTATTTTTTATTTTTATTTTGGAAAGAGAGAGAAGCCGAGTGAGAGAGAAAAAAAGTATAAATTATTATTATTATTATTACAGATAAATAACTTTTAAAAATTCGAGATCCTTTAATAATTTTTCTTCTTGACAAACAAGACGCTAGGCTTTGGATAGACATTTTTTTTTTTAATCTCTATTTATTTACACGCAAAACACATCTTTCGAGGAGTGGAATCTAATTCGATTTCTAAGAAATGGTAATTTTCTACCAATTAGATTATTGTTTCTCTTCCAAATAGATTTATTATTTTCTGTAATAATATAAAGCGATAGTACTGTGCAATGTTAATATGTTTAACATATTGATGAAGTCCTCGTTAGCAATGAAGATTGTGTTGATGATGCCATCCTAAATAAATCTACAGCTGATAATGGTGAAGTATACATTCAAGAACAGTTGAGAAGATATTTGGATATTAGCAGCCAGTACCAGAGTTTTTCTTTCTTCCTTTAGTAAGATCGAAATACACAAAGAATTACAAATCATATTATAACCATTTGATATACAGATATGGATAATGTGATGTAATAACCATTAAAAAAGCCTCCAAGTAGGGGAAAGAGGATTAACTACTTTTTCGAGGAACTTGGCTGCTTTCCTGCCTAATGTCACGAACAGCTCTTGGCATTTCCAGCATGCATAAAATACTATAGTGTCTGCAGAGGTAGTTGGTCTGTATAATTGCTTAGGTTTAGCATGTACCTGCAGCCAAACTTCCGACTTTATTAACAGTAAAAATTATACTTAACTGTAGCTAACAGTATAATTAACACTTTACTGATGACTACGTAAAGTTTACCAATATAATATCCATTATAATCATTATTAACGATGGGTGCCCGAATGCGCGGAATCTAAGCCAATATGGCTCTTATGTCGCTAACGATATGTACACTTACATCAGTGTCCCCGTTTCGCCAATACATGGTTTTTGCATATTTGGGAGGAGTACACTCTCAAGGGAATGCTTGGGAGAGTTTAAAGTACATGGATATCTTAGCTATATAAGAGCCATAGACAAAGCCACTAGACGCCTCCTGCCAATTGTGTACAAATGACTGCTATCCAGTCGTGTAAGTCAGTACATCACAATTTGATCTCAATTATCAATCAGGAACTCAATTGTATCCTACCAAACGTGATAAGATACTTCACATCACCCTATCTTATAACTTTATTTTAACCTGGAGGGACCTCTCCGTGTCTCTCCAGTGCCCCACCAATGCCCAATGCTCCCTAAGCAACTTCTCTGTCACAAAAGGCTTAGTGATAGCTAAAGGGGGCTGGGGACCACAAAAATGCAGTGCGGATTCCAACTTAGCTACTCGTCATCTCATTTCCTCTATACTCTCATGTCCGGTTACTCAGAAGAGCCTGCTTCTCTGAGGCTATTAAGACATTTGCAACATTCACTCATTATCTTAGAGCTCAGCATGGCTAATTCAAAGCCTTAAGAGCAGCTTGATTATATGAGAATATCCTCATCTCTCTCAACTTCTTCCTGCCATACAGCAGCATTTAATGATACCAATGACCTCGAAAAAATGGCCATACCCCCCTAAAGCCATAGATCTTCCTTAGTTCAGCCCTTGTTGGCAAACTCTAAACCGGTTTCAGACTGCCTAAAACAATCAAAGTAACAGCAAATAATGCCACTAATTTCCTCCATTAACCATTTGAGGGGTCTCTCCCACATTGCTAAAACTAATCTCATTAACCTCATTTGAATCCTCACCTCTTAGTAGTCTCATCAATTTTAGAGAGAAGTTGGTTCGCTTGCCCTCAATCTTAGAGTTTATGACGTACCCTAAAAGTTGTGATTCACTCTTTTTTCGCATCCTAATATGACTTTTCATTGCCCCCGCCCCCGCCAACCGGGTACTGTAGAGGTTCCAACGCCAATGTCAGTGTTGTTCTAATCGTTTTTCTATCGTAGCACCAAGCAAACCGTGCGTTGTACTCTTGCAGTAGTTTAATATTTCTCACTATCTGTGCCGCTGGTCACCCTCAACTGCAGCATAGAGTATCAAAATTTTTCCACAACTCCCACATCCAATATCTTCGTTATCACACCCAATGTCCTCCCCGCGATTCCTCTACACTGCCAGAAAATTTTCTCTGCTGTGCTTAAATACAGACATGCAGAGTATGGAAACGCCAATTCAATTTACTATTGATGAGGACTCCAAGATATTTAACCTCATTACACAAACAACAAATCATAGCCACCCTGAGCATTTTTAATTTCCTTCTCATAGTGAATAAAACTACAGAAAACTTGTCCGCATTTTCGGATAAGCAGTGCCTCCTGCATCAGTTTTCCACATGTCTCGCTGCAGAGTACATTAGGTCAATTACCACAATCAAGTACTTACCTTTTGATAAGTACCATTCTGCCATCCGAATACATCTGCATATAAAATATTCTACGATTCACCTCTCACCCTAATATCTAAGGAGTCGCAATAGATCGAGTCGCATTGGATTTGGGTTTAAAGGCAAGTCTTTCTAAAAAAAACATCCATTCCTAAAAGGGGCAAATTTTTGAAACTACAAAAATGGAAATTTAAACTTCACTTTAACATAATTCTAACGCCAACTACAATCAAAATTCTGATGATGACATAAATATATCGAAACTTTGGTGTAAATTTTATCGGTGTTTTTAGACGTGACTCCTCAAACAAATCTGCATATTTTTTAATATACTTGTCTAAACTGACAGATACAACTATAATCAAGACTTTAGAAAGAATTAGACATCCAAGTCTTAGTAATTTGGCATCCCTCAAGTGCCCAAACGTTACAACTTAATATTTCTTTCCCAACATTCACAATACACAAATTGACTGCAAAAGGAAGTTAATGTATCCAATCACTTGGGTTTAACAATCAATGGCCTCCACAGAAACTCTAGCTCAGCGCCATTACTTCATTTAGAATTGGCTTTGTTATCATAAACTCTCACCTCCTAAAATCTACATAACCCCGTATTTAGAGTTTATGAACATAAAACTGTATGATCTGCACTTATCTTGTATCCAAAGATTGCATTGTAAATAATATTTAAATCACAGGTTATGACAATCTATTAAATTATTGGAGTTCATTAGTAATTTACTGTGAATTTCCATTAGATTTTCAAAAAATTTCATATACCATCAGCCAAGGTAACCTTAAAATAGGAGCTTTACACAAATTCAATAATATATTATAATTAATGAATTAAATAAGTTTTTGTAATGATATAAGAATTTCTAATAAATTAAAAGTAAACTAAATAGTTAAAAAAGTATTTATTTAGAGATAGGCAAATTTTATATTCTTGCTACAATAGGTATTCATAATCTACGAATGAATAGAAATAACTGAAAAGGTTACTTGAATTTAAGCTATCTTTTATTAAACGATAACTTCCTATTTCCCAAGTAACTTACATAATAAATAAAAAGCTAATTTAGTGTGGTCCATAACATAGTTTCTTCCATAAGAGACCGTGTAAGTTTCTCCCGTGACCGTGATTATGGAGGCAAACAGTATAAAGAATCGAAATAGGTATATTATGATTGGCAAACAAAAATGATTCCAGAATGATTCAGTAAATAAAAAAAACAAATGGTTCTTTTTAATGTAACAAGTGAATGGTAGCATTGAAAAATGTATTTAATGTAAAAGAAGAATCTCACAACTTACCTACTTTTCAGCATAATCCTCCATAGACTCCATGAGAGGAAAAAAATCAAAGAGAAATCTGATTGCGTGATCAGGGCTATCAGAATGATGTAGCAGAACATCCCTCAAATTTGTCAACTGTTTCAAACGTACATTGTGTTGGTATATGTATTGCTGTGAGATACTCCTTTCCTCTGCAAACTTTCCATCATAATCGGGTCTGCCTTCTAAATACGAGAATCAACGATTAAGTCATCTAGCTGAAACCGCAATCCAGAAAGATTGCACAATTCACACAGTTTGCTTTATTTAACATTCAAGAGAAAATTTTTCTGAAGATCAATCCCCTTAGAAACCAGAAATCGTAATGCTGTTCATGGAAAGTGCACAATTCTAGAGGATTGCTGTTGTTGAATGAGTAAGAATATATTACCGTATAGAAAAAGTGTTCAAAGAGCTGGTTTAAATTGATGACAGAGAATTGAGGACAATTATGATTCTAAAAGTATTTTATTCTTACTTCAAAATTTTTCAGTCCTTTGCATATTAATAAATATTTGAATTCCTTATATAATTGCAAATATTCATAAATGCAAAAATTTATGTTGATCTTTCCACAAAAGTGCACATGTTAATGTGAAACATTTAAGACATTCAATAGCACATGAAGGCCTATATCATTGCAGTAATTTATGACACTAACAAAACAATAATGGTGTCATAAACAATGAATCATCTTTCACTGTCACTTCTTTGAACCCTTGTTTAACCTCAAAGTCAGTCGCGAAAGAATGTCAATATTAAGAACGATAAGCAGAGATTTGTTTACTTTCTCTACGATAAACATCGTATCTCCTGTAAACTTATTCAAATAAAATAAATATACTGTAATGACCATATCAGAGATATATTATCACCAACCACCATATTAATTATTAAATTGATATCCAGTCTACATTCGTAAGATTAAATTGAAGTTAAAATTTTGATAAAAATAATAAATTCCGAATTATTGTAATATTAGCTACTTTGCGGTGTATCATTAAAAATGCGTAGTCCTTTGGATCCACAGATCAGTACAATCCTCACGATCCTTAAAAACATACGACAATACGACAAATTTATCAAAACAAAAATATTAATTAAATTTAAAAAAATAAAGTGATACCTCAACTTCTGGGCGGCCTTAAGTTGAGTAGAGATATCAGTTGTCGTGAACGAAGGTGGATAGCAGAAATTTTATCAATTAAAATTGAATAAACTGCTAGATGTTTATCTTACATTGAATTCTAAAGTGCAAACCAGAATAATTATCCCCACAATAATGAATAACAACATAATAGTAATGAATCAAACAAAGTTGATCCTACTATTTCCCATTCATGCGAAGTAACCAAATTTTGTTTTATAAAATGTCATATAATCCATGGCCATATAAATTAACAACAGTCATGTCCATTGACCTAATTCTTTTATACAAGGACAGCAAAAGACGACTGCAGGACCATGTATGCAAAACAAGTGCCGGTCATTTTGAGTATTAATTTTTACAAAAGGCATTGAATTTTCACCATAAGTTTGGATGTCAAACGCCATTTTGTTTACCAAGGTATGAAAAAAATTCCCACTAAACTAAGGATTAATGTCAGTGGATTAAACTAGTAAAAGTTACATTTGTCGTTCAAAGTCTCGATTGTAGAAAAGGTAAGGATTCAAGAAAATGATTTTGACAATTCATTCACCTTTTCTGCATGATTACGTGCGTAGTTGTATTTTTCTCATATTTTGTTTCAAAAAAAAAAAAAATAGGCTTACCTTAAAAGTAGGTATGGTTTTCAAAGATTTCTCTTCCATTATTTCACGCATTTTCTGAAAGATTGGAATAGTCAATGGAATTCAGCCGCTATAAGTTTCGTGATTCAACTTTTAGAGCAAATGTTATTAAGTTTATTAAAACATATCTTAAGCAAATCCACCTTCCATTTCAAATCCAAAGCAATATCACCTTCTGTATTACTGACGTTTAAGTATGAAAAACCTAATTGAACCAATCATAACAAATAAATGGTGCAAGGAATGTTACCATAATCACTTATTAACATCTAAATGCAATAGTATTAAAACTTATAATTGCCAAATACATTTCACACGTCCGCTAAAATTTCACTATTCCATTCTATGTAATCATTTCATGTTACAGAAGGCCCAGTTCTATTCTAGTTAATGAACTGCTTTAGTGATTAAGCAAATGAATTTCCATATGGACTTATCAATATTCTCTAAATATGATTAGTGCGAAGCACGTATTCAATAGAAAAGATTTAATCAATCCTATTATATGTATGTATTCAACAAACAATGCATACCACGTCCATTTACAGATTATTTGATAAAAATCTGTAGGTAGGTGATTGGAAATCATCCAAGATTCGGGAACATAAGCAACTGAAATAAGCCAATAATTAATATAAACAAAATTCCAAGTTTAAAAGCAAAAAATGCATTTGTGAGTTCATCTCTGCTTACCTTTGCTCAGATATCAGGAGAATATTCTATTTTATCTAAATAATAGATATCTGATTTTATATAAATAAAATATCTGTTCTATGTAAATATCTCTACAGCCTGCCTACCTAGATTGAAGAAATTCAAATTCTGGCTTCTAGATAAATAAATCTTGCACACTAATATTTCTGATACATTAAAAGCCTAAAGAAAGACAAAACTTCCTTCCTTTCATAATTCGCCTACAAAAAAAGGGGGTGAATACAGTACACATTTTTTTACAAAGTAATCAAATTTTTTTTCAAAACATAATCTAAAATAAAGAAATGAATAATTATTTAGATAGCCCTTCTTATTGATAATCAGACTCTAAGAAAGCGCATAAGAAGATGGTGATAGTGAAAATGAACCACCGTACTATATTGCTCAAGAATATTTCATACATGATTTTATTTGTTTTGACATAATGTATTATATATAAATTCTCTGATTCATCCCTCCCTAGTGTCCGCATTGGCACTGGGCTAAAAAAATCACCAATATAGGAATGGTTTGCATTTTTATTCTCTAGGAAAACATTTTTATCCTCTTATCCTCTTTATAACGTCAATTGTTATTAAGGGGATTCACTGCTTTGGTTAGTTTCGTCTGGAATCCGCCCCCTTAGTAAAGTGTTGAAAGGAAATTGGTGGCTACATATACCTAGCGCAGAAGAGAAAATTATTATTTGAGGTGATTGCTTTCTTATATTTAGAAAGAAATCGTTCATGTATCTTTACTCAATTCTATAACCCCAGGGGCAACTTCAAGTGAATTTCAAATTTAGTTTTATTGAAACAATTAATAAATAATAAGGAATCATTTGTTGTTCCGTAAATTATTTTATTTAAAGAAACCCAGTTATAATTATTTAAAAGTTTCTGCATGTTTCATCATCATTAATGCATTAACTCTGAAAATGAATTCCTTGTTATGGACAAGACTAACATACCTGTAATTATATCATCAGTTTATTATTCAGCCCTCTTCTACATTGTTTTTTTTTTTTTAATGTTGACAAACATTGGCGCACACATAAAGACACTTTATCTCATTAAAATCTTCATAATAGAGAATGAAAAAGAATTATTATTATACTTGCACTGGAATATTTGATTGGTCTATTAAATAGTATAATAATCATCTAGTATATTTTATAATTTTACATTTAATTAGTTAATTAGTACATAAAATCTTCGCTCTCCGGCGGTTTCGGAATGAAGACCTTCGCCTACTAACAATTGACAACCAGCAAATTCCCTGGAAACAAAAAGACCAAGGCGTGCGTTATCTGGGCGTAATTCTTGATACAAGACTCACCTGGAGACTACACATTAACACTAAACTGCAACAAGCATACACCCGACTGAAACAACTCTACCCACTCATTAAGAGAAACACACCACTCAAACACTCCTGCACCACACTACTCTATAAAACTCTCCTAAGAACTCTCGTGACATACGCCTGTCCAGTTTGGATAACAGCTAGCAACACACTGACAAAACCATTGCAGACTTTTCAAAACAAGGTACTGCGAATTGCACTCAACGCTCCCTGGTTTGTCAGAAACACACAAACACACAGAGAACTTGACATGCCAGATATATACACACACATGACTAAACTTACAGACAATTTCTTCCTAACGCTTCACACACTACCCTCAGCTTCACATTACCACATAGGCGAGCCTACTTCATCCAGACGATTAAAACCCAGACCCTACCAAGATCTCTGACAAAACTCATCTTTGTTTTATTGTTTCTTTATCTTTCAATAGCCCTACGTGTAAAGCTCTAAGCGAGCTGGCCCATAATAATTTGTAAATATAATATAATAAATAAAAATTTAATTAATAAGATTTTTATTTATAACTGAATAAATACATTTTAAAATACAGTGTATTTATATTTTGGTAAATGCCAAATAAATTTTAAATATAAAAACTATAAAAAAAAAAAAAAACCATACAGCCAATCATCCAAAAACAATCGTTCTTTACAAATATTCAAAAACTAGTGTGAATTACACATCAATATTAATTCACCTATCTCAAAAGATGGCGGATATTTTAAATTATAAAAAAAAGGAACTTGTGTATATTAGAGATTTAAACGGATATTAAATGGTTAGATTTCATTTAATAATTTTAATAAATGCTAAATTTAAAGCACAATAAATTAAAATCAAGGTCAATTAATTATTAGGAACAAAAAATTATTATTTTAAAATTGTACAGAATCAATATTTTGCATTATCACTGTGTTAATCAAACAAAAAACTAGCAATTCACTAACTATCTAATAGGTAGGTATAAAGATATAAAATCCGGTTCAGAGTTTTAATTTTCACTTTGCCAGTTTGAAATCAAACTTTTTATTTCTTTCTTTCTTTTTAAGTGAAGAAGGACCTAAAAGATTATTCATTTTTATTTATTGTAATTTTTTGTAAGAGACTAATTTTAATCAATTATTCAAAACTACCGGGGTGGGGGGAGAAGGGATTAAAGCGATAAAAAATGAAAAAAAAATAAATAAATAAATACTTATGAAAACAGTTTAAAAAAAAAAAAGGACGGAAGAAATGAAATATATGAATAAAATACAGTATTAGTTAACAACATCAAAACGTGTTAATTCAGTATGCGTGGGGACATTCCTCAGGGTATTAAAAAAGTGTTTTATAAAAATGTATAGTGTGTTGTGTGTGGTGGATTTGTGTTAGAAGAGAGATTTAGATTGTCAGAGCCAGTTTCCTAAGATTTTTAACAACCTTGAGTCTGGTGTCGTTGGTTATGGAAATAAAAAAAAGAAGGAAAACACGATATATATATATTATTATATATGTATTGAATGTGTGTGTATGTATGTATGTATGTATGTATGTCTTTGTGTAGAAAATCAAATAAAAATAAATAAATAAAAAAAACTTCTTTTTTTTTTTAATATGTGAGAGAGTGTTATAAGGTAACTAACTGGAGGAGTTAGGTAGAGGAGCAGGTGTTATAGAGTTATATTCTGTTATTATTTGTTATGGTAATTGAGTAGAGAAGATTGTAGCCGCTAAACCCTCCTCAACCTGTAACACATTACTATTACACTATCTACCGGCTCACTAAAACTGTGCCATTAACCTTTTTTTTTTTTATTAATAATTTGTATTAATATATTTTATAAGTTCATCCTACTATATATAACCATGATTAAATAACGTAATTATCTGCAACTAATTGAATACTGATCTCTTATTATTTTTAGGACTAATCAAGTTCCACTAATGATGATTTTTAGTGGAATTGATCTAGTCTGACCTGTTCCGCTAATGTTAAACACCGTCATATCACAACTTCCTGAAGAATCATGGAAAGGGAAGTGGTATAGCCAATTAGTTGATGAACTTGGCGTCCTTAATGTTTGTCCTAGCCTTAAGAAAAATCTGACTAACATATACTGGGTTGCTCAAATAAAAGTGTAGTTGAAGAAGCAAATGGGAAAAATTTAAATAATTTTGAAAAAATATTTAAGTGAATTATATCTTAAAATAAAGTATATATTAGTGCGGTAACATGAACTTAGTACTGTTAGGGTAAAAATCCAGGTACAAAAGACAACCGTTACAAGATAGGTCGGAGAACTTACTCAGCTTTGTCTTTTTACCCCTTCTAGCAATCACTGCATACAGGGCAGTATTTTAATTACCAAGAAGAGCATTCTTTCACCAATTGTGTTACAGCATATTAACTAGTAAAAATTTGTCTCAGAAGTTGCTTTCTTAATTTCAGTGCCAGCTATAAGTGTTAACATTTGAGTTTAATCAATCTAGCTAATATAAATGATTCTATTATATATACAATCATATTATTATGATATTGAAAAGTATTTTAATTTTTCTTTAGAGATAATATATTTATTTTTATCTAGTGGTGACTTACAAGTATTTCTAATACTTCTTCCTCTTTAAAACATACATACACACAAGCCCCTTACAAAACCGCTCGTGCTCAATGCACATTTTAAAAGTCATAAAGCCTTGGTTGATTGAAGTAAACAAGTAAATGGATTTAGCGATCCATCCACAGGCAAAAACTCCAAATTATTACCATCCACACTCTTCTTCATACTGGTACATTACTTAAGCATGAACGGCCCCACATACAATCAGTAATATGTCGATGAAAGTAATCGTTATCTGATTTTTTATTTTAATTATTCCTTTAGTCTACTAGATATTTCAGTATACAGTATATTAGCTTTTGTAGCCATTCCTTTTACAATTCTACCAGTCTTTATCATTGTAAACCGAAGCATGTCCTTTCTCTATGTTAGTACACAGATGCTGGTTGCTAGCCGTTCTAAAAGAATAAACAACGGAGGAATGCCAGACAGGGAAAAGACCTAATAATGCGATTTTCATTGGGGAGGGAGATTAGAGTGACCACAGTTCAATTGCAGAATTGTGCAAGAAGTCACTACCAGACTCTACTTCTTATAGCAACTATCATCATGGCCTGTTAACACCGTTTGAGCCCCCAAAGCAATCGAACGCACATCGTTATCAACCTGTATCAAGAATTGTCACTAAGTATGTAGTAAAAGACTGCCTCGGTATGGAAATTAGACAATCGTTAACTAAATTGGCTATTACTACACAACTCTCAACTACACATGTTTTCAAGCCATGTTGACGATTCTTAAATCAGCAAACGCGGATTGAAGTATAAAATGCTTCGTGCAAAAATCCATCATAGGTCAAACGCGACGGCTAAAAACCGAACCGGCACCACGCACAGAAGGTGGAAGTGTTAGCATTGAACCAAGCCGATGGCTTTCTTTTTCTATTTTTATTCTAACGCAAAGGAGAGCATTATTGTCGTGGATTCTTTAGACTGTTGTAGGATGGATTTTCGGTCATAGCTTTGAAACTACATGATATAACTAACTAATCTAACAAGTTTAATGGGAGGAGAATTGATGTTTCTTTTTTTTGGGAAGTATTAGATTAAACCACTTATTTCAGTTAGTTTAACTCACAGTAACATATTCAATAAAAATGACTTTGCTTAGTCTAGTGAGTTGAAATTAGACGTTTAAAAGTCAGAAATCCTTGACGTGATACTAATTTCCTATACGTTTAACCATAGTTCTAACTTTGTTCTGAACCTCTTGCGTTAAATATTTATATATGATTTTTAATTTTTCCTCCCCTAGAGATTTGGGTGGAGCTTATTAAATGGTGAGGGTAACTTGCCAGTGACTTAGTATTATGGTGGTAGTCAGCCGTATCGTATCGTTATTGTTAAACGAAATGCTTATTCTACTGATTGAATATGTGAGGGAATGAATCATTTCCCACAGGCACGGTGGTTTCCACCATTCAAGTACATATCGACTAAGTTTGCAATTATTTGGCCACCAATCTACATTTCCTGATTAACGTTTGTGGTTAATGGGAAAATCGTTTCTGAAAAATATTACAAAATGAATTTTATATTAAAATTTTGTTTGATAATAATTAATAGAACTATATCTTTTTTGGGGGGGGGGAAGTGGCAATGCACTGCGTCCTTGTAGTTTACCCCTGGGTGCCGGAAGCTGCCCCACAGCATCCCAGCAGAATCACCCAGGCAAACACCGTCTCTACAACACCTCCATCAGGTTAAGGCTTTATCTTAAGTAATTACAATAAAGCAAATTAAGATCTAGTAATCAATTACATTAAAGGAAAGAATTATAAGATATTTCTGCAAACAAATATGAGCTATTATAAAAATAAATAAAAAATAATAATATAAATACCAAGCTATTAAAAAGAGACTAGTGGCAAAAATTTAACTGTTCATTTAAAAAAGAAAGAAAAGAAATTGAAATTAAATTGAGACATCAAACTTTTATAAAGAAAAAAGTGAACTATACATGACATAACAAGGCATAAGTTGTGGTTGGCGTGTACGTAGAGAAATGTGAGTCCAATCCTTACAAGAATTATCATAACTTATCTAAAGAGATGTCGGACAGAAATCATACACACAGCATCCCTTACCACTCTGCCAACCCCCACCACAACATCATCATCATCATCATCTTACACACACGAAACCAAATTTTTATTATTAACTTACTGTCAAATGGATTTATTATCATCGGTTTAACTTCTAGGTTGTCTTCATTTTGTTTTATTTATTTATTTTTCTCACATTCAACTCTTCTCTTTCTCACATTACTAATTTCTATGTCAATAATACTTTACAAAATATTTTCTATTAAAATCTATGGGAAAAACAAAGAAAATAACACTACTTTATCTGCAAATAGATTGCTAAATTTACGATAACTTGCTTATACTTTGCTAGTTAATTATTTCTCAAAATTTGATAATTACACTCTACATTTTCTTTTTTTGTTTATTAAAGAATTTATGAATCCTATTTAAACATATGAAATTCCAAGATCAATAGAAAATTGATCAAAAATTGTAATTAGCCTTACCTTTAGTAGTTTTCAGAACACTGCTTTCGGTTTCAAAAATAAAATGTAGCTTTCACTACGTTATTTCAAGCAAAGTCATACAATGCCGCCATATGCAACAGAATCTTACGGGAACTGGTTACAACAAACAGCACACTCATATCTCTCAACTTTTGACCTCTTAGGAAGTGCTTCTCTCAGCCGATTTTTTAAACATTACAGTGTACAACAAGCCCCACCCTCCCCTAATTCAGGGGCCAAGGCAATGGCCTAGATAATGGGCAGCAAAGACTTTCACCAAACGAACATGGAATTAATAATACCGCCTCTGCAGAACATTGGTGAGGTCCCAGTCGGAATAGTCATTTCGAATTTCACAAACCGAACAAAAGGTTTCGTTTTTTTCCTGGTGTTTATCACATCAATCTTGACTTTAGTAATTTATTTAGTTTTCGATAAAAATTATTAACTGTTCTCGGTTTCCAAATAAAACAAAAATGTGGCTGCGCTATAAATGTAAAACATTTCAATATTTATTGCTGACAGAGTAATCAAAACAACTCGGAAAGTAAAACAAGTTTTATCTTATAATTTCTCTTTTCTTCCATTTCTTTATTTTTACTTTCACTTTCTGATATAAGAAAAATTTTGAAAAGCATATAAGAATGCGGCGGCCGAAGCAAAAATTGTAATATCGCAGCAAGTATTGTAGAATCGATTATTATTTCAAGTATCGCGGCGCTACCAAGATAAGCTAGTGGCTAATTAACTCTTCCCTTCTTCCTCTACATTAAGATCTATAAAAATCTGCCTTATCAAATCTAAAGTAGTTTTCAATTATAAATTTACGAACAATCAATACTTAAACTGACATTTTTTTGGGGAGGCCAGATTTTACGAGTTTAATTATTTGAATAAATTTTGATATAACCTCTAAACGTAGAAAAGTTTTAAAAGAAATTATTTTCTCTATAGAAAAAAAAAATGCGGTTTACTAAAAAGCAAGGAATGTATTCATTTATCTAATCATTCGAGGTTCAGGGATGTGATTGGCTAAGTTGAACGCGCTGGACTCCCTAGGCAGAGGTCCCAGGACTTTGCTGCTGTTCCTAGATTAGTTCCTTAATGCTGCCCTAGGATGGACAATATTGTCTTTAAAGAAAGAACACTGCCCTGAAACCAGCAATACAATGAGACGGGGAGCTCAGGGTGGGCGAAAAAAAATCATTCGAACTGAACTGAAGTCTGCCGCATTTAATAATATTTGTTGATGAAAAAATTTAAGCATTAGGTCTGAATTAACATCAAAGCGTCTAAAACTCTCTAGGAAAACATAATATCTTAAAATGACGATAATCCTTGATGGCATGATAGGTAACACAACAGCCGATACGCTAGCCGACGTACCAATCAATCCAACATAATCGCATCCAACTGTTGCAATTAGAGCTCGAGTTGTAGAAACCTACAGTTTTGGTTTATCGCACTGGCGGAACAGAGAAAGATGAAGAAATTATTCTATCTTAATTCAAATGTTCCAAAATGTGAGAATATTGTTTAAATTTTGTACACGTCCTCACTCGCGATTATTTACCACTTAAAGAATAATTTATTTAGAGTGTAACAAAGAAGTTGATAACTAGATATGATTAGAAATATAAATATTGAATAAATAATTGTATAACTCAATCAGGTAAAATATTGTATTAGTGTTAGTATAAGTGACTGAGAACAGTCCAGTTAGAGAACGAGAAAAGGCAGAGGGGAGGCTTGAACCATAAATCATGCTCACACCTTTAAACCACAACCAAACAGCTCTCTTAGATTATTCACTCTACCTAACTTATTTACATACGCACGCATGTATTACACGTTGACTCGTCCGTATGGAATTAGAGAGGAACTTGAAACAGAATTACTATTCAGTCTTAGTCATTTTTTTTTTTTTTTTTTTTTTTTAATATTTTGCCTTCATCAAGCCATAAAGCCAAACCACCATATATTTAAAGAAAGCCGAATAATCTTAAAAGAAATAACATATTATATTCAAAAACATTTTTTTATTTAGTGTTAAACCCGTAGCAAATATAGACTTACAAACATTTGTGCATACACATAATTTTAATTTTGAAAGAGAAAAATACCTAGAGTGAAAGGTATAGAATTATATTTATACAAATCATAATTTAAAAAGACAATGTATTGACAAGTTTCTATAAATAAATAAATAAAAATGAATTATTCTATACAATCTATATAGAGAATCTTTTTTTTTTTAAGGCTGACCTTAAAGTGCCGAACAGAAAATAAAGATCTCCCCCGTTAGTGTACCAACTAGAAATGGACTATACTACTAAATCATTACACTTAGGCATCACCACACCTCTGAAACAAAACTGATCACGAAAAAATCTAATTTTCACACTAACCACCATCACAGCCTTCCACCAGCTAGTTCTAAATCATACTACCATAATCACAGCTGTCCTAAAACATAATTGGTTATTCAATTTTATCTACATATGTATTCCATATGTGTACTTTATAAGATAAATCAAACAATTAATAAGCATATTGAAGTTTTAGATAAATAAATCAATAAGTTTGTCTGTCCGTATCGAATATTTAAGCAATTTTTTTTTTTTTTCTTCGTTTCTCAAACCTTTGTTCTAAAAACTAGCAAAATTGAATTATTATTAAAGAATGAAATAGATAATTTTTTTTTTCAGTATATTTGAAATTTTTGAATGTTTGAGAGAATATTTGATACTAAGAGTTAAAATTTACTTTTTACCTATACAATTACGAGTACGATTTGTTTCGGAATTTAATTTCAAAAATAACAAACAAAAAAAAACTTTATATTACAAATATTACAATATTTCAAAATTGTTTTAAAATATAAAATATAAATACAATTAAAAAATTTGCAGCAATGTTTTTTAATAAAATAGTCATGATAAAAACCTGATTATCAAAAATATAATTTACATGATTACAGTACTGTTTTGTAATTAATGATTATTAAAATTAATTAATGTATACACACTTTTTTTTCTGATTGACCTTAGTTGAAAAAAAAACAAAATCTGGTGTGAAACGCTCACACAATATTTCTCTTACTCCAGTTCTCAAAATTATAATTGACAAATTTTATAGTTTGTATACCAAATTTAATAAAATTCGACGAAAACTGCAAAAACTGTTCAGTAAAAACACACTTCCGGTTTACTAATTTTTCTTGAAACACGGAATTTTAGCAATCTATTTATTTATAATTAATTTTGTTTCGATGATAGAATTGTATAATCAACTATGATAGCAGTTTAGAAAAAAACCTAACCCCACCCCTTCCCATACTAAAAGTGCCACTAAATGAATTTTCCTAGAGAAATGTTTTAAATTTAAAAGTTCTAGATCTTTGTATGTTTAGTTTATATACGAAATTTCAAAAAAAATCATCGGAGCCATTTTTGAGAAAATCGTGAAAAAGTGGAAAATAATCATTTAGAAAATGGTAAAAGTAAACGCACTTCCGGTCATCCGATTTTTTTTCAAACTCGGAATTTCTACAAAATAATTAATTTTAATTAACATTTATTTAGTTGATGGAATTGTTTAATAAACTGAAATAGCACTTTAGATGAAAACCTAACCCCTCCCCAACCCTCATCATAACTGACCTTAAATGAATTTTCCCAGAGAAATGTTTTAAATAAAAGTTGTAGCTCTTTGTATGTGTAATTGAAGTAATAAGTTTGAAGAAAATCGTTAGAGTCATTTTTGAGAAAAACGCAAAAAAGTAAAAAAAAAAAAAAAGTGGTACTTCCGGTTGAGTAATTTTGACAGATATCGTACTGTCAGATCTCATGGTGATACCTAAACGGAATATAAAGTTTCAACTTTCTACGGTTTTTCGTTTTTGAGCTATGCTGTTTCACATACATACATACACACAACCATTGTTAAAAACCAACTTTTTTGGACTCAAGGGGACCTCAAAACGGATATTTCCGGTGAAAACTCAATATCTGAAAATTTGACACGATTACAATACTTCCTCTTACTAAGGAGTAAGGGAAAGTAATAAAGAAAGAAATTTAATAATTATAAAATTCAATATTAAATTTAATAGTTCTAAGAATGAGTTGTGTTTAATCGCACCACCTACATGTTATCTCGTAGATGTGAAAAAAGATGTAAGAGAATTTCAAAAAATTGTTTTCATAAAAAAAACATTAATTGAGAATCCTGTATTATAATTTGAAAAGCGTTTAACAGCAATGGCGGCACTTTAGATATATTAAAAGCAAAATAGATAGATATTTAAAATTGATGAGAGAAAAGAGAGAAAAAACCGAAATTGCTGAAAATAGGATATCAACAGATCTAGTTGAATTGTTATTATTTTTCTTTTTATATATTATATTATATATAAAAAAAAGGACAAAAAAGAAAATAAAAAAAAGAATTTGACTATATCGGTGGGAGGAAATACTTTATGAGAGAATACATTTGGAAATAACTATAAAAAGAAATTCGTTACGGTAATTTCACGGCTTGTAGTGAGTGGATGGATACATGTAGAAAATGTAAAGAACAGAAATATACTACAGTGCAAGAAGAGAGAAGAAGTTGGGCGCTACTGACAAAATACAGCCGCGCGTACACTAATTCTTTACAATTATTATCGCATCAAACCGTATGGAATGTATTCATTATATTATCATTAACCATTTTATCTAACATATAATTTCCTATAATTACGGGGCCATGAATTATAGAATGGGGAAGGGTGACTTAATTATCTTTAATTTCTTTATTAGACATTATAATGATGGTCGTAGACTTTTTATTATTATTATTATTATTATTTTCTATTTTTGAGCAACTAGCCGGCCACTCTTTAAATAATCATCCACCCAGAGCTGTTTCTATAAAATTGCAAGTTATATTTAAATTGAATTATTTTACTAATTTGATTTTCAGCAAAAATAAAAATAAAAATATCTAAATAATCTCGTACTATTGCTCGTAACATATTATTATAAAGGTTGCTATATTGTTGAAAATTATGTTTATACTTTAATACATGTTTTGAGGTCATCATCTGTCTGCGAAATAGATGTTTTTCGAAGAAGGCTGTTGTGTTGGTGGACATAACATTTAAAAAAAAAAAATTAAAATTAACGTTAGATAATAAAACATTAATAGGGCATTACAAGGAAAAAGCTCAATAAGTACAAGCCCAGCTTCGCAGGGGAACCGGAATACATCTTCTATGTTTACGTGTTTTTTTTTTTAAATTTTGCCCCTCATTTTAAATGTACAATAAATGGAACTGAATATTGTAACCGTTATTTTCATTCCTATAAATTAAAAAATTTAGGAACCCCCACCCACATGACGACTTTCACCGATTGCTGTTAAACCTTATCAAAACCTATGGCGCAACAACCCATTGAAGGGCCAAGGCTTGCCAGACGGCGATTTGAATAGCGGGACGTGTGGTAAGCACGCCGCAGTTTCCACGCCGTCTAGTTTCGGCCTTCGCTACCTAGGGCGCTACTTACTGTAGCTTCCCACTTTTTATCACGATGCTGGGTCAACACCGACTTTGCCCTCATAGGAATCGAGCCCTGAATTCTCGCACGAAAGGCGAGCGCGCTAGCCCAACTAGACCAACGCGTGAGGTCCCCGTTAAACCTTACGTTTCTTTTAAAGTTGTAAATCTTTAAATCTTCATTCGCCCAAATTGGGAAAAATGATAAAATCTGATTGGCTAAAACAACCAAAACTTGACTGACAGATACTGTGGGTGGTAAACCAAACGCATGTCAAAGTTTGAGCTTGAATATCAAGTTGTCCATTTTTTTTAAATGTACTCATGGGACTTTCAAAAAATTCCAGTAAGTAATAATTTTCAAAGAATGGGAGTCGAACGCAATACTCCATTTTATTTGAATAAGATGAAGTAAAAAAAAAAAATAAACTATGTTAAACCCTAAGACTTTAAATGATGTAATCAAAGTATATAATTTAAACTATATAATTATTAAACTATGTAAAACACTTAGAATTTGTATTAATAATTTTGTCTCCATACTTGTAATTTTTCTAATCAATTGGTGGTCCATATAAAATATATGGCGGTAAAGTGAAATTTGTAGGAAGCAAAATCAAGTCAGCTAACTGAATGTAAACCGCCTTTTAGTAAATAATACCAGACAGCACCACCCGTTCCCTCAAGAAATGGTTAGCTGGCCATTTAAAATCATCAACGATCTAATCGAAATATGTAATTTAAACTATGTAAAACATTTAGAATTTTAATTAATTATTTGTCTCCAATCTTGTAATTTTTGTAATCAGTTGGAGGCTCATAGAAAAAAAAATATAGTCAGTAATGTGAAATTTCAAGGTAGCAAAATTTAGTCAGCTAACTACTGAATGTGAACCGTCTTTTATAGTAAATACCAGGCAGCACCTCCGAAGAAATGGTTAACTGGCCCCATTTAAAACAAAAAATCTCCCAGAATTCTGTAAAGTCAATTTTGTCGAACAAATAACACTGATGCGTTATAGGTAGTATAAACAGTTAGTACACTAAGTTAAAAAGGAAATCCGTTGGTGACATATTTGAAGAGGGAAACGCCCGGAAAACTTAGAAATATTAACATTTGTAGTGGCGCATTTTCTGTGATCATTTTTTTTTTTCACATTTATTACAACAGCAATACAAAAAATCTTTAGAGAAAATCGTGAAAAAAAAGAAATGGAAAAAAATAAAAATTCAAACATGTTCCAATTCAGATTCTGTCCTTGTCGAATGCTTATAAAGGTAGCCACTACAAATGTTAATATTTCTAAGTGAATTTGGAAAATGAAGTTCAAAATTTTTGACACGATCACAGTAATTGTTTCCAGTTTTCTGAGTTTCGCATTAGCGTGTGATGTTAGGCAATGTTATTGGAACATTGCTGAAACACGGAAACTAAAGCTGGTACCCTGGGCACCAAAGAAGAAAAGTTGCGTTCACCATTTGATCATAGAAATTTTATTTATCATTTATTTTATTATGTTTAAAAACTCAATGCTTCATAATTTATTACCTTACTAATGAAATATGATTAATGAAGCTAATGGAATTTTTTTTTTCCTAACTCATTTGTTACCTATCAGGGGCAATGGATTAAACCACTAAGATATCCCGGTGTCTGTAACGTTAGGTATCAGCCTAAACAACACGAATGACATTTAAACTAATACCCTATACACTCACAAAGAATGGAGCACCATAGGGACAGCAGAGATGGTTGATGTGTACAATTATTTGGGTTTAGCCAACCAACAGGCTAACTACACTTGGTCCTAACCTCCGCACACGTTCACTAACAATCTGTACACTATAGGACACACTACAGATGGCTATAGTCCTATATACAAACACAGTACTTAAGAGAACCACAATAGATCTTTCAAAGTGTAGTGGATTTATTTGGCTTTTTATAGCCCCACCACCTCTAAGAAAGTACATTCATCAAAAAATTCATTATATGGACTAAAAAAAAAAAGAAAAAAGTAATTTAGTTTCTCCATTAAGAAAGTAAAAAATCATTTATTGCATCATTCTATTTTCTTTTTTCAATTGAATAAAAATATAACTAATACATGATCTAATCATTTTACGCACGTTCTCTTGATTTTGAATGAGTCTACAAAAAAAACAAAAACATTGGACAAACGAAAAATCAGTATAACTGGAAACATTGGAAAATCCTTTTTATAGACAGGCTGAAAATTATAATTTTTCATACCTTACGTGTAAATCCTTAAAACTTGGTACATATACATTTTCTAGGAAATTCTATGAGCTCTCAAGAATGATTGGATGGGACAATTAATAAAATAACGTTATGAATAATCTCTCAAAGCTAAACTGCATTCAATTCTTTTAGCAGTGCAATGCAGAATTGTTGAATAATTAATTGATACCAAATTCCTTTTAACTCTCTTTAGCATATACTTTAAGTATAGAGTCGTTGTCCGCAGATGCAGACAAGCCATTAGCTCATATTATATATTATTATAGATTTCCTTCAAAAACCGGGGGTGGTTGCAAAGTAAGTAAGACCTGACCCTTACTTACTTAAATTCTAGTGTAAGGGCCTAATGTATGCCCTGACAAAGAAATTGTCCCGATCACACGATATATTGCTTGCAAAAAAGAACTTCTTCAATACTAGCTAGGATTTTTGGCTCCATTTTCAACAATAAATAAATCGTCTGAGCAGGTTTTCATACCGTCTTACCATAATTTCACATTGAATTGCCTCTGAAAAAGATTAGCTTAGCTTGCTGTACTATGACAGAAGCGTAAATTCATCCTTATCCAAACTAGAATTTTACTTAAAACTCTCTCAAAAAGAAATATATCTACGTAGCATCTTTATCCCCCCCCCCCCGAAAGAATAATTAGAGATGCCAGGAATTGAAACCACAGGCACAATCTTCAATAAGAGCATGCAAATCTTAGCGTATGCCGATGACATTTGTATCATTGGAAGGTCTTCAGCGGCTGTGGAAGATACCTTTATCTCCTTAGACCGGGCAGCAAGAAACATGGGGCTGGCAGTAAATGAGAATAAGACCAAGTACCTTACAAAGGATGCAAGAGTGTATAACTCATGCATTCAGGTCAACCATTACAACGATGAAAGGGTTCGCGTATTTAAATACCTGGGATCGGTGATAACGGCGGATAATGATGTAAAATAGGAGGTAAACCAGAGGCTCATGTCCGCCAATAAATGCTACTATATAGGCTCCTGACGTACATGAAAAGCCATAATTTATCCAGGACAACAAAATGTACCCTATACAAAGTGCTAATACGCCCTGTTCTGACGTATGGAGTTGAAGCATGGACCATGACCAAAGCGACAAGCAAAAGCTACTCATCTTTGAAAGAAGGATTTTTAAGAAAGATATTTGATCCAGTCAAGGAAAATGAATAATGGAGGATACGTCACAACGAGGAATTGGCAAGGTTGTATTCGGAAGTGGATGTTGTTAAATATATCCACTTGGCATGACTGCGATGAGTAGGCCACGTTGTTAGGATGGAAGAAACTGATGGCATATTTCTACGTAGCATCTTTATTCCCCCCGAAAGAATAATTAGAGATGCCAGAATTGAAACCACAGGCACAATCTTCAATAAGAGCGTGCAAATCTTAGCGTATGCCGATGACATTGGTATCATTGGAAGGTCTTCAGCGGCTGTAGAAGAAACCTTTATCTCCTTAGACCGGGCAGCAAGAAACATGGGTCTGGCAGTAAATGAGAATAAGACCAAGTACCTTACAACGGATGCGAGAGTGTATAACTCATGCATTCAGGTCAACGATTACAACGATGAAAGGGTTCGCGTATTTAAATACCTGGGATCGGTGATAACGGCGGATAATGATGTAAAACATCATTATCCGCCATAGTACAGAACGCTTCTGCCCGGTCCCAGATGAGTGCTGTTCGGTGAACCGGGAGGGAAAAGAAAAGGTGGTAGGCCGAAAATAAGATGGCTGGATCAGGTCGCGAATGATGCAAGACAGCTGAACGTCCGGAATTGGTAGATCGCGGCTAAGGATAGAGAATCATGGCGAAGAATTCTTGAGCAGGCCAGGACCGAGAAATGGGTTGTAGCGCCAAGGAGTAAGAAGTAAGTATCTTTATTCCCGAAGATACCTATTCGCCGAAGCATATTTTTACCAAAATACCTTGCGAGTTTTTTTTAAGAAATAGACAAAAATGTTATGCATAAAAAAAAAAACAGAAATATACACTTGCTATCTCTTATGTTGTGACCGGTCAAATTCTCAAAATTGTATTTTTGCATGTTTTGGGGGGGTCCATTGGGTATGAAAAAAGTGTTTTTACAAATATCTGCTTAAACGTGAATGCGTGCATCTCAAAAATGAAAAATCATAGGCGGGTCAAAAAACTTGGAAACAAACAACCACATGCATCGACAAAATTCATTAGCCAGGTGTGCGACATTATTAATGAATGATTGTTTGCAATTACTCCTCAAAAATGGTAACAACATTTGCTATAAACTAACAATATTTATGTGTGAACAATTTACAAGTTATCAGATTCCACATTTTAGAATATTAGGAATGTTTAAGGTTATACTCCAAAGTATCAACTGCATACAATCACATTACATTGGTGAAACATAATAATTAAGGCACATTACAAGCATTGCTAGGATTCCAAATTGGAAAAAAATCAGGAATAAAACTTTACAGAATTTCTTGGATTTCAAAATGGTGACAAAATTTATTATAGACTCCATTATAGGTTAACAATTTATTTCTCATTCTTTTGGAATATACATATGAAAAAAATGGAATATATTAAGAGATCCCATGTTATTTAATTTTATTTTTACTTAACACTACCAATGAGTAAACAAATCATTAAACCAATATTGATGGATTTTATTTAAATAAAAAGAAAGTCTATTGGGTAGTATAAAAATGTTGAACAGAATAAAACATACATTGTCAACCACGACTAAACTGATTATACTGGGATCACACCCTCCCGTGAATAGATAACTAGACAATATGTACAGTAGAACTAAAAAGAGGGAGCAAACTGCTGAAGTAGGAGAACCAACTGACAAAGATACAATGATTCCCAACGGAAGAGATCTGTCCTTTATTAGTAAGTCTATCTTATTTTAGTTGACACGTGACTTAAACATCGCCCATAGTAGGACGTACGTGCGTATAGACTTATGTATACAAACTGAGATGGGGTAATTTTATATATATATATATATATATATGAACCAAAATCCCATAGGTAATCTTTAACATATACTGGGATTACCATATTATCAACTGAAAATAATATTAATGCAAATTACATAAAAGAAAAATAAAATAACCCATTAAAAGAGGGACGTGATGTCACTTAAAGATAACATGGGAATAAAAAAAAAAAAAAAAAAAAATAGAATCAAGGATCTGAATCAAAAATAAAATAATGTCAAAATGCGAAATGCTATAATTCTATTGTATGTAAAGTAAACTTACTAAAATTAAAAAAGTGAATTTAACAAAGCTGCAAAACATGGGATAAGAGATCTTGATAGGAATTTTGTTATGTTAATGAGCAATTATGTAAAAGAATTTCATTACATTAGACCAGCAAGGGAAAATATCTACCTGACCGTAATATTTACATGGTCCACCAGAAAGCAGTTGTGGTTAAACACTTACCATATTGTCCGAAAATTCTTAAACAAACAATAAATAATAATATCCTTGGTTTCATTCCGTTCATTATTATATATCATATCCAGTATATTACTGAGGTTTGAAAAAAAGAAATAATAATAATAATAATAAAAAGAGGAGGGATTATCTCAGTGGTTAGTGCGTTGGACTCCCACGCGGCAGTCCCGGGTTCGAGTCCTGTGCTGCTCTTAGATTTTTTATTTCTAGGAGCGTCTACAGGTCCGGTGATGGACAATGTTGTCTGCCGGAGACCGGCAGTGCACCGAGGTCTGTAGCGAGAGGACACTATCCGGTGACCGACAGTGCACCGAGAAGGCTCCGGGCGCTAATGACCATAAATGGATGTTGACGCGCCTTAAATTCAAAAAAAGAAAATCATAATACAACAAACCAATCATAATGCAGGTATATCTTAAAATTTAGATTAGCCAATTTTCAATCAGAAAATCGTTGGAGCAGTTTTCAAAAAAAAAAAAAAAATTACAAATCTATTCAGTAAATACTTCCGGTAGACTGACCGGAATGATTGACCTTCTTGCCGGATCCACAACCCAATTTCTAGGAATCTCAAAATATGATTTTCCAATAAAAATTCAATTTTGAAAATCTTATATAAATGAAATACTTTATGCTAAAAACAATAAGGTATTGTTAAATTCTATCAGAATTTTGCATAGAACAATATATGTACTAAATTCAATACCGGACAGAATTTATAAAGGAGATATTTTGAGTCCTTTATTTCACTCCCACCTTAAATTGTAGTAATTGTGTGATTGTAATGTGGAGGAGCCAAGAGCAGCTTGGAAGAGCAAAGAGGAGCTACAGGAGAAACTAAGTTAGCCTTTATTCGTGTTGGAACATAAAGGGCAATTAAACAAACTTCATCGGATTTGGATAAAAAAAAAAAAAGACGTAGAAATTACAGAGAATTGAAAAGTGAATATACTTAGAAACTAGATAGATCTAAATAATTTACTGGAAATAACTGCTTAACCCGTCAGGTATTATATACATTTTTTCTGGATGGCCTTATATACCTTCGAAATTCTTAATGCAAACTCTAAAGCTTTTAGCTTCTTTGTATCACCACTTGAGTGAAGAAGTCTCTTGATAAAATCTATGTCGATTAAATTTGTATTCAGCAATTGATCGGTATGATCGGTAATTGTTTAATGGATTTGCAAAATTCCCGTGCAATAAATAATACGTCCTCTATGTATTTGATCAGTATATTACCCATATCAAGAAATTAATGATCCGTTTATTAATTCGTCAAAATTTAATAACCAATTTATCAGTTTGGTATTCTTTATCAATATATGACTTGAAAATAAAAGTATCTTAAATATACGTATATAAAAAATCCTTTATTTGACCAAGTTAAATAAAACGATTCCAACATCAAAATTTGATTATGAAAATGCGAGAGAATTTTGATGTGCTTCAATTATTTTACCGATAGTGTAATGGAATAAACAATTCTCTGATAAGGAAATTGAAGCAACAAGTTATACAAGCGCTGGAAACTTCATGTTACCGTTCCCAGCCAAAATAGAACTATGCTTTGCTCAAGCAAGACGCCTGCCAGTCAGGGCGAATGGGCTACAAACTTGAAGAACCAACCCTACAACCAACTGTCAAGTAGTCTAAAATTAGCATTCAAAAAGTAATTAAGAATTCAAGAAAATAGCTAATTATAAGCGGCATTCCAGAGCCTATAAATTGTATTATTACAGTTTATTTACAACTCTCTAGCATCTGTTTGGAAAACAAGATTCCATTCTCTTGATTGAACACTGCCAAAAGCATTTTCAGAGGCTACTTGGTACTTTCATCAACTAAGCCCAACTAGCCCAACAGAATCGACCGTCAGAGACCAAGTAAAGATGATTTTAAGTAGCCAGCTGCACACCAATCTGCAAGCCCGCAAAACATATGTTTACCAACATAACTCTCCCACTCAGTCACTCTATATTCTTTTTCTCCTTTAATTTATAATGCAAACTCTTAAGGACTTGAGCATCCTGATCACATTTTGGTTAAAATATTATATATGTGATTGCAGTATCAGCAGAAAATGTTTTAATTATCATCAATTGCCAACATTTTAGTAAAAGATCCCTGGAAATAGTGCAAGATGAAATGTTCATAAAATTCTTTAATAAATTATATAAAACAGGGAACATATGTCTAGGAAAAGTACTTATATATGTAATAGTCTTTAGAAAACTTAATCATACACTCAAATCAAACACATCAACCCTCCCACATACGCATTCACATTTTACAAACATTACAAACAAAACACATACTTGTGGTAGTGAGTCAGATGAGGAGGACGCTGGTAACAAAAAATCAAAAGCAGAAAGGAAAGGATTATCAAGATTATCGGATTATACACATCATAGAATTGCAGGCAACATCACTAGTAGGGTAGCAGGCGATAATGGTACGGGGGTAAAGCTGACTCCCTCTTTAGGGACCCAGACCACATTTACAACCAACACCAACAATCTGCGTTGTTAGTCCTCCTCACTGTTAGTGATGCAAGGATTTGGGGGAATATTGCCGTGAAATATAGCTAGATTGTTATCGCCTCCACTGGCTGGCATGTTTTTATCGTGCAGGAGGGGAGGGAGAATGTTCAGTGTGACTGCGGAGATTTGTAGTATGAAGCTTTCCAACTCTTTGTCCAGGCTTTCGGAGTATATGTATGTTTGTATGTAAGTGTGTCTGTGTAAAGAGCGCCATACTGTATTCTGCACAGCAATGGGGAAGTTTAACCCCAGATATCTGTAAAATACAATAAATATACATTAAATAAATCATCGGATGTGATGTGTAAATCATATTAGTTTAGTCCAATTTGTCCAACCATTTGCAAACACTTATACAATTTTATAATTAGGGATTTAAGATATCTACAATTACAAATTTATTACAGAAAATGAAATAAGCTCATAGGATTGAAAAGATTAATATTAAATATACTCTGAAACATTCATTCTAGTATGCGGTATTTAATATTTTTTTTTTTAATTTAGGGCGCGTTAACTAACATATCTATGGTCATTGGCGTCCGGAGCCTTCTCAGTGCACTGCCGGCTACCGGAGAGTGTTCTCTCGTTACAGACAACACTGTCCACACCGAGGCTCCTAGGAAGAAAAAATTCTAAGAGTAGTATAGCTGGACTCGAACCCAGCTCCTCCGCGTGGGAGTCCAGTACGCTAACCACTTAGCTAATCCCTTCCCTCTTAATGAAATTGTCTTCCATCTTAGTACAACCGTCTTCCTTACACAACATGTTGGGTTACTATCAATTTTTGCTTCTTGGTTCTAAGCCGAAGCAAACCGAACGTTACTACACAGCACACTACCAACCAGGCAGTCTTTTGTCTAATCTCCAATAAACTTGAGATTACGAGTAAGATCGGATTCACACGTTGTGATCCTGGTAGACTCGCAAGCAGCGATCACGGGTGTCACTAGCTCGACCCCTCATGGCTCCCAGGATGTTCAGTACTGTCGGGTCAGGATTCACCAATTGATAGCTCGTGGAATTAACGTGGTATTGCAGTGGATTCCTGGGCATTGCGGAATCCCCGTTAATGAAGAGGCCGACAGGCTTGCGGGTGAGGGCGCGCGGTCTGAACAGCCGACCGCTCCACTTACAGCCAAGCGCCTGATAGAGCTCACTATTCAGAGATCCTCTCAAGAGAGATACCGGCAGCAGATCGCATGAAAACAGTGGGCCCAGTTATTGTCACAGAACGGACGAATCCCACACGAATCCCGCAGAGTATCCGTGACCTGTTTCAGATTGCTGACTGGCCACGATTACCTCCAAAAACATTTACATCGCGTCGGATTGGCAACAAGCCCAGTCTGTCCAGTATGCCTTCAGGATGACATGTCCGCAGATCACCTTGACGCTTGTCCTGAATTAGCGGAGATTAGATCTCTCTTTAATAACGAGGAAAACCCCTAACTACCGATTATCAATTTTATATTGGGCCGCGTGACATAAAATGGCTGAATAGCCTAAGTCAAAATGGCATAAGGAAAATAAATAAATAAATAAATAAAAATAAACTTGAGATTCCAAATTAAAGTTAAGTTCCACAAAAACTGATATCACTTTATTCTGAAAAAAAAAAAATGCTTCTAATAAAAGCGAGAAGTATGTATGTGTTTGCAGTTCTACCGTTATCATTCCAAGTTTTTAAAGAAGTTGAAATTATTCCAACTTCGATATATTCTCAAAAATCATAAAAAAATGTATTCGAAAAATAGTAATTCCTTTTCTTGGAAATACATTTTATTGGCTAAAATTATTATTACATAGGATTCAAGGATTGCAAACTGAACGAAAATGGCACTTTAATGGAAATATTAACAATTAAATGTTTATAGCCTTTCGAGAGCCCCCATAAAAAATAATTTCTTGGGAATTTCATATAAATAAAAGTGGAAAACATATCTTAATAATATAAAGTCTCTAATTATGTGTAGAATATAGGCAAAGAAATTAGAAGCAAACAAATCAATCAGACAGCAGTATATGAAATTATTTTTTTTCTCACAACAATAAGGTATATAGGCCATAGCGCAGATTTAACTTTGGGAGCAATGGAATATGGTCAGTACGCCCAAATTCAAATGTCATTTAAGTTCTGCCCTTTACAGTTTCTATAAGGAAGCAGATGAACACTAAACCAAACAGGGATATAAATTTGTCTTATTGATCTTATTAAATATCCAAACATATTCGGAATATTGTTTACTTCCAAGTGTAGTAAATATATTATTAGTTTCTCTTTCTTAAAAGAATAAATAAACCATCTTCCTAAATATCCCAAGAACAAAAAAAAAATCATAAAGCAATTTCTGACTGTTTTCCTTTTTTTAAACAACAATTTATTTCTGTATAAGCTTACCAAATCCTTTTACATGACCCTGGCAGGTTTGATGTTAATCCAGCTGGAAAAAACCAATCTTGTTGAATCGACCAAAAGAGATCTGGAATTTGGTCTAGCTATAAAAGTCGTTTGATGTTATTTGATGTGCATGTATATGAAATATATCTTTTCTTTTTTTTCTCCCTTTATAGTCTGGGCAATGTTAACTGATTGAACATAAACTCCAATAGGTTTAAAAAAAAAAATACAAATACATAAGATTTGATTTCCTTAAAAAAATGTTATATTACTGTCACAAATATTTTCATCTTTTATTAATAATACTTTTCACAAAATGTGTGTTATTAAATATTCAGATAATAAATTATTTTAATTTGTAAATGATTCATTGTATTTACATTTTTAAAAAAGTAAAGTTTTGATACATCAAATTTAAAGATTTTAAATTCGCTTAGCAATTACAATTAAATTTAAGATGATTTAAAAAAATTTATGAAAGATTTAAATATTTATTAATAGTACCTAATCGAAGGACAATAACTAGCAGGCAGACCTTGCTTCAAAAATAAATAAGAAACCGTATAATGTAACAACCCATGAAGGGCTAAGACTTGCCAGACAGACGGCGATTTGAATAGAGGGGCGTGTGGTAAGCACACTGCAGTTCCCACACCGTTTAGTTCCGGCCTTTGCACCTAAGGCGCTACTAACTGTAGCTTCCACTTTTTATCACGATGCTGGGTCAACACCGACTTTGCCATCACGGGAATCGAACCCTGAATCCTCGTACGAAAGGCGAGTGCGCTAGCAAAGTCCAGCGCGTGAGGACCAAGAATAGATATGTCTTTTTTTGCTTTCAGGACTTCAAATCCAATAATTGCCGTCCAATTATATAATATAATAACAGGTGCCCGAATGCGCGGGGCCTATGTTAATTAGAATTAAATGTGTTACCAAAAATTCCGAATATGAAAAAAAAACGAATAATCGCAAATGTGAAATTTGTAACATTTTTCTGGTAAATTATTCATTTTAGAGTCATTTTTGGGAGGGTGATTTTTCAAAAACGGAGGCTTTCTCTTAAAGTACTGTAATGACATGGAAAGTCATACCAATGTCAAAGTGATTCCAGCCAGCTGCTATTTTAACAAAGGATGGCAGTAATAAAAGAGCAATTTATAACCAGCGACCTAGCAGGCCGCCGTCTTCAAGGCAATGCCGGCCAAACAAACAACAAAGCTCTTTTCAATACTTTACATCAAAGCAAGCACCGATAAGGTTGGCCACTGTCCTAAATAAGGTCAGCAAACTAAAAAGGTCGCACAAGGTCGCACACTGGGACAGATATCTTGGTGTGAGTGTGGCCAACACCGATATATAAATTCTATCATATACAACGAGAGGATCATTATATCTTATACGACGATACGAGCACGACCATATACACGAGCAGCAGCTTACGCGACTATACACAGTTTTATTTAAACTTATTATCTTTTAGTAGTGCATCTTAGTTCGTTATTTCATCAGTCTAATTTTATTAGTTACTTATCTTCTATTTATTCCTAAGTATTTTGCTAGTTATTAGTAACCATTTATACGTTAAAATTATTGTTAAAATACAGTTTATTTTTATAAAATCCGTATTAATAAATTCGAGCACTAAATTTCCAAATCTCTCAACTAACTTCCGCCCTCTTCAAGACATCTACTACATCAGGAATCACATCAAATGATTCCATTACAGTACCGTATAGCGTAGCGAGCCCCACCTGGACTAGCGCTTTCGATCAATCGATATATACACATACATTAATTTCGATCAATATAATATTGCTGTTAGCGAGTACTATGACCTATATAAAATCACAAGGTATTCATAAAAAAATTCTTTTTCTTCTACATAATATTTGTATGGTTAATATTACTTGTAAATTAATGTATGTAAATTCATCCATTGGTCGCCTATCGTGTGCTAGACCATAGTTATCGCTCGCTTAACCGGATGAATAACTTGAATACAATTACGAAAAATTAAAATTATAATATTATTATTTCGCTCTATTGTTACCCCTATTTGAATGATGTTGCAAAAGAGTGGGTTTATTTGCAATAAGGTAAATTACTTGTAATTCAAAACTATATAACTATTAAGATATATTATCATAAGATTAATCATTTTTCAACCATTTTTAAGGAGGATAAATATTTGTATATTTCCAGTTTTCGTCGTACAATAAAATATTCATTCTAAATTTTTGTGTGTATAAATCATTATTTATTAAAAAGCAATTCAATTACTCAATTAATTCTTAGTAAAAAACAGTATTTGAGAAAATATATTTTGGACTTTTTCCATAACAATATAGCGAATAAATATTTTTTTTTAATCTCTTAATAATAAATTTGCAACCAACTCTATATTAATTACAGAAAAATATATTTTTGAATTGTTCTTTTGTATTCCTATTTCTTTAGTTTTTATGAAATAAAACAAATAAAAGATTGTCACCAGATAATGTCGAAGAAATAAATAGGAGGAGGCGCTTTTAAACTAGAAATACTTAAACACTGTACAAAAATTATGAAAATTTAATTTAATAAATAAGGATTTAGAAAAATGAAAATTATCAAATTGATACATATAAGCAATTAATTCGGAATAAATAGTGTCTCAATGTTCGTATCAACCCCTCATTTAATCAAAATTCGCTGCTGTGTTTGAATAATGGATTATCTAAGAACGACATGTTTTTAACAGAAGTAGGTATCTATTCGATCATCGACCAAATCTCACTATATGGTTATAGAAGCAGAGCAAATTGCCGCTATCTATAGTAAGCTAACGTTTACCCAAATACTTAGTCCATATCTCCTTATGAGAAAGATGTGAGTGTTAAGTGTAGTATTTAGAAAAAAATTATTGAAGACATATTGAAGAAAATCCCGGGAAACTTCAATTAGCAGATTTCAAAAGTGATTTTTTTTTTTTCGTACGTCAACATTTGAGGTCATGGGCGCTTGGAGACTTCTTACCATCACCGGACAGTGAGCTCTGGCGGCCGGGTGAGAAAGTCTAAGAACAAACACTGCTGGGTTCAAAGCCGGGACTTCTGCGTTAACACTGAGCTAATCTTCCCCTAAAAATAGATTGGAAACCCTATAGAAATCGCCATCCTATAACAAATTGTTTTTCATGCTACAAAAAAGATTGTGAGAAATACTTACCAATAATAATCAGTCGAATATTATATTGTATTTATTCTTAAAAAATCGCGGGATGAAAGAAGCCAACACGACTTTCTATAATTTGGTTGGAGAATTTTCTTTTCAAATTTGGATCTTTTTCTAATATAGTGATGACAGTGGTGGTGCATCACACGCACACAAGACCAGGCTAGGGAATATGCCTACATTACAAACATAATCCAGCAAATATTACACCCAGGTAAAAGTGGGTATACCAATTTAGGAAAAAACAAATCCATCAAAGATCAGAATACTCACAAAAATTAATTTTTATCGGGGGAATATAATCTGCTTCAATTCTGGGCGTAGCAATCCAAGTTGATTGTGTTGTGTTAGTGTGCATTCTTTACCAACCAATTCCCAAAAATCCTCAGGAATATATTCTATATTTTCGTATATTTTAACTAACTTAATATTAAATAAATCATAGAATTATAGATTATTATGAAATAGTGCATTAGAGGAAAGATTATCAATCCAGCTCTCCGGGAATCCGGACTAAAAGTGGTTTTTTATGAGTGTAAATAGTTTATAAAAACCTATCAACCAACGACCAAAGAAAGTCGTCGTTTTAGTAGTGTTTTAAAAAAAACCTGAAAAAACAACTCAACTCAAAAACCTGAAAAAAACCTTTCTGTAAAAGTTACATTTCTGGTTGATGACTTCGCCGGAAATCTGTCAGAAAGCTGTAAAAATTATAGAATAATCTTTTGTTTACAAATGATAATAGTAATAATAATAAACAAAACAAAAAAGACATTCTTTTCTAATGAAAACAGCACGAATGATATCCATTAGATTGTTTTGTTATTTCGTATATGTTCATAAATTACACAGGTAACTTGACAGGAGAAAATAATAATTGGACACGGTTGAAACTGTTACGATAATAAATGACAAAGTATTATGTTGCCGGCTTATTAACAAGGAGTTCCCCAATATCAGTATTTCTATCTTAATATTGAATACCCCATTAGTCATACTTAAAAATTTTTTTCTCCAATCGAGAGACCATATATGTGATTTGTTTCACACGTACTATTGAATTTTTTTTTTTTTTTTTTTAACCAAACAAATAAGGTCTTTAAACACACTAATATTCTAAAAATGTGGGTGATTTTTTTTTTTTTAAGAGCTTATATTTAGTAATTTAACGCTGAGCTAATCTTCTCCTAAAAATAGATTGGATACCCTATAGAAATTGCCAAAAATAATAAAATAACAAATGAACAGCTTTAATTTCGTGGAGAAATGATCACAGAATTGGTTAAACTAAATGAACCTAATCTCGGAATAAATAGTGTCTCAATGTTCGTATCAACTCCTCATTTAATCAAAATTCGCTGCTGTGTTTGAATAATGGATTATCTAAGAACGACATGTTTTTAACAGAAGTGGGTATCTATTCGATCATCGACCAAATCTCACTATATGGTTTAGAAGCAGAGCAAATTGCCGCTATCTATAGTAAGCTAACGTTTACCTGCGGGTATGTTAAACCCAAATACTTAGTCCATATCTCCTTATGAGAAAGATGTGGGTGTTAAGTGTAGTATTTAGAAAAAAATTATTGAACACATATTGAAGAAAATCCCGGGAAACTTCAACATTTTAGAATAAATTAATTTTTTTTTTAATTTAAGGCGCGTCAGCATCTATGGTCATTAGCGCCCGGAACCTTCTCAGCGTACTGCCGGCCCCTCCCTGGACAGTGTTCTCTTGTTACAGACAACACAACACATCCATCACCGGATAGTGAGCTGTAGAGACTCCTAGGAAGAAAAAATCTAAGCGCAGCCACAGCTGGACTTGAACCCGGATCTTCCGCGTGCGAGTCTAGTGGGTAGCCTGGATAGCTCAGTCGGTAGAGCATCAGACTTTTAATCAGTTAATTGACTTTTAACATAAAATTTCCATAGAAACCATTTTATAAACAGAATTTATCATTAAAAATGAAAACTTCTATATTTTAATCCAGTCCTTTATAATCCGAAGAACTTCCTGTTGATTTTAATTTAAAATGTATAGCTCGGTAACTTATTTGTGACACCTAAACTATTGTTAAGCTCGACCCCTCCTGTGTAGCTCGCTAGTTGCTTTGACGTCATTTAACACCGCTCACAGGTTTTATGATGCCAAAAATACCAACTTACTCAGTAATTACTAATTTATTCATTAGTTTTCCCTCATTTCGATTACGGATGGGCAGTCTAGACACCGGCCTCGCTGTGAGGGCTCGATAATAGACTGAAGCGTCTAATGAATGTCTCTGTTCGGTTTACTTTCGGATCCCCAGATATCCTCGGATTTTCCGCTACTATACCAAATTAAAGTGGCCATCATTTTGCAGACAATACTTCCTTGGCTCTTTCCGCTATCAAATCATCCATACTTAATACTCTCTTACATTTACCAACTACTTAAAATTAAATCATCCATAGCGACGCGTAATACTCGCTTTTGTCCATCCGATCTCTACCCACCCACTCATAATACTACAACATTTGACCGCATCTTCCTCATTCGAGCCTCCAACCTATGGAATTCTCTCCCTCCTTCCATTCACCCTGCCTCCACATTCATAGTCAAATTATTCCAGCACCTCCCCTCCAATCCTCTGAATTAAAAACAGAATACCCAGGATCCTTATAGAATAGTCTCCTACCTCACCATCTCTTCAAATCATCCCAGCATCTTACTTCGACCTTTCATTCCTGTCAAGGGTACCATTACAGCACTTTATTTCACCTCCTAGCACCTAAGTTTTACTAATTCACTTTTTTTTGTTCCTGTCTTTTTTCACTTTATTTTTGGATTGTCTGAAGTATTATATTTATCTATCACCATATCAACATATATATATATTATATATTATATATATATATATATACACACATGTATATAAACATATTTGTTCTGTCTATATACTCGTATTCGCTTTAAGCTTATCAGCCAAATTTGTATTTCTTAGCTGCAACACAATTGTTAAAGGGACAGTTTTTTTTTTTCTTTTTTTTGGGATATAACAGGAAGTGAATAAAGAGATAGCCTTGATGAACGCATGCAAAGACCAACATGCTCCATGCAGAACAGCATTGATCAAATGTGGGAAGCCTGTAAAAAGGAGATAATATCTGCAGCTGAAGAGATCTTAGGCAAGGAAGAAAAAACTCGGGGATTTAACTGATATGATGAAGAATGCAAGAGGGCCACCTTAGAAAAGAATGAAGCGTACCGGAGAATGATTAGCGGAAGAGGGACTAGAAATCTGACACAGGAATATAGAGAGAGACGAAGAGAGGAGAAGAAGATTCATAGAAGGAAGAAGAGGGCTTGGGAAAAGAAGAAGATAGAAAATCGGGAAGTGCTGAAAGAACAAAAGAATATTAGAAATTTTTATAAAACTATAAATGAAGGGAGAAAAGCTTATATGCCTCGAATAAGGCAGGTCCGGAATAATAACGGCGACTTGGTATCAGACAAAGCTGGTATTCTAGAAAGATGGTCGGAATATTACAAGGCTCATTTTAAACTAGACGATAAAGATGACCTGCAATACGAACCTAATGAAAGTGAAGATATAATAGAGCCTCTAGACGATGAAGACGTACTCGATGCCGTCCTGCAACTAAAGAATAATAAAGACCCCGGGACTGACGGTTTGCAGGCCGAACTCCTGCGGCACAGTGGTCCAGAAACCGTGAAGAAGTTGCATGGCATTATAATGAAGGCATGAATAGAGGAAGTTATCCCAGAAGAATGGAAGACAAGAATAATATGTCCCATGCTTAAGAGGAATGACGCCCTAGCCTGCAACAACTATAGGGCTATCACGTTACTCCCAACGTCGTACAAGATCTTCTCTAACGTACTCAATACCAAGCTTCGTCCCTTCGGTGGGGGAGTACCAGAGTGGCTTTATGAAGGCAAGTCTACGATCGGCCAGTTGTTTTCTTTAAGGCAAGTTCTGGAGAAGATGACAGAATTCAATTCTAATATCCATCTACATTTTGTAGACTTTAAGGCAGCCTATGACAGTGTATGCCGAGAAAAGCTATACATAGCAATGGAAAGGCTTGGAGTCCCGCCGAAATTAATAAGACTGGTCAGGGCGACTATGGTAGGTACCAGCTGCTGTGTGAGAGTGCAAGGAGATTTATCAGGCAAATTCCAGTGTTTCGAGGTCTGAGACAAGGGGACACGCTAGCCTGCACTCTGTTTAATCTAGCCGTGGAAAATGCGGTTAGAGATGCCCGAATACAAACAACAGGCACAATATATACAAAAAGCGTGCAAAACTTGTATGTATTGATACGCAATGATGTATGTATCATTGGAAGATCCTTCGAGGCTATGACAGACGCACTCACCTCGCTAGACGCAGCAGCAATGAAGATAGGACTTGAGGTCAATCAAGAAAAGACGAAGTACATAACTAGCGATAACCGTGAATTGGCCCAACCATTCAAGTCCGTAGGTACCACCACTTTGAAAAAGTAAAAGCGTTTAAATATTTAGAATCAGTGTAACGGCAGATAATGGCATACACCAGGAGATAACGCAGAGGCTGATAGAGGCGAATAAATGCTACTATGGACTCCTGAACTATTTGAAGAGCCGTTTGCTGCCGCGATCTACAAAGCTGCTTCTCTACAAAGTTCTCATACGACCTGCCCTGACATATGGGTCAGAAACATGGTCAATGACTAAAGCCATGGAGAGAAAACTATTAGTTTTCGAGAGAAAAGTACTCCGGAAGATATATGGACCTGTCAAAGAGAACAATGAGTGGAGAATAAGGCACAACCATGAGCTGGCCAACTTATATAAAGAGCCGGATGGGGTAAAATGTATTCGCTTAGCAAGACTGAGATGGGCGGGCCGTGTTTTACGGATGGATGAGACCTCACCCCCAAAGAAGCTCTTTAGTGTAGAACCAGCCAGTAAAAGGAAAGAGAGAAGACCAAAATTGAGATGGCTGGATGGTCTGAGTGGTGACGCCAGATCCCTGGGTATCAGGAATTGGTGGGCGGTCGCCCGGAATAGAGAGGAGTGGAGGGCGATTCTTGAGGCAGCCAGGATCCAGTAATGGATTGTTGAGCTCGGGATGATGATGATGATGATGATGAATCAAGAGATAGAATGTGTGATGTTCAGGAGGAATATTAAGGACGGGTGTAGCGTGAGCTCCATAAGACTGGTCAGGGCGACTATGGTAGGTACCAGCTGCTGTGTGAGGGTGCAAAGAGATTTGTTATTTATTAAAATTTTGCCTTAAGACATCGGACCAATATAAATGTTCTAAATGTTTAAAATTTAAAAAAATAAAGTAAAAAGGAATGGATAAAAAATTAAAAAAAATGGATAAGTTGGCATTATAATGATAAATATAATAATTTTATTTCAAATAATTAGAATAGATGAGGTAAACTTGAAACCACTCTGGTGTGCGGTTCAAATAAATAATAAAATAAAGTGAATCCGAAACTCTCAAAAACAAAAATTTTGGCATTCCAGACGCATAGGGAATTATCATAGTCTTACACTTAGATGAATTTAAATTCAGCTTTACAGCTACTCTATCTACAATTCAACATATGAGGTAGATACTAAATTGTGGCTTTCTTACTGAAGAATTTAAAAATTCCTAGATAGATAAAAAGTTAACCAGAAGCTGCACTATCACATATTTCACACTTCAATAGCCGAGAGGTCTATCTTGCAACTGAAAAAAATGAAATTTCGATGCAAACTTGTTCAAATTTCTTGTTCAAATAGCTTAGGAAAAGAAGTGTTGGTGGCGCACTGAACTCCCACTTGAGGTTTCCGGATTCAAGTCAAAGCAATGCTACCCTTACATTTTTCTCTTTCGAGCAATCTCTAGAGCATACCAGAGAGTGGCTTTATGAAGGGCAAGTCTACGATCGACCAGTTGTTTTCTTTGAGGCAAGTTCTGGAGAAGATAACAGAATTCAATTCTAATGTCCATCTCTTTTTGTAAACTTTAAGGCAGCCTATGACAGTGTATGCCGAGAAAAGCTATACAAATCAATGGAAAGGCTTGGAATCCCGCCGAAATTAATAAGACTGGTCAGGGCGACTATGGTAGATACCAGCTGCTGTGTGAGGATGCAAGGAGATCTATCAGGCAAATTCCAGTGTGATCGAGGTCTGAGACAAGGGAACCCGCTAGCTTGCACTCTGTTTAACCTAGCCGTGGAAAATGCGGTTAGAAATGCCCGAATACAAACAACAGGCACAATATATACAAAAAGCGTGCAAATCTTAGCCTACGGTGATGATGGATGTGTCATTGGAAGATCCTTCGAGGCTATGACTGACGCCTTCACCTCGCTAGACGCAGCAGCAATGAAGTTGGGACTTGAGGTCAATCAAGAAGAAAAGACGAAGTACATGACTACCGATAACCGTGAGATTGGCCCAACCATTCAAGTCGGTAGGTACCACTTTAAAAAAGTAAATGCGTTTAAATATTTAGGATCAGTGGTAACGGCAGATAATGACATACACCAGCAGATAACGCAGAGGCTGATAGCGGCGAATAAATGCCACTATGGACTCCTGAACTATATGAAGAGCCGTTTGCTACCGCGATCTACAAAGCTGCTTCTGTACAAAGTTCTCATACGACCTGTCCTGACATATGGGTCAGAAACATAGGGCAATGTTGTAAAAAAACAACACTTACAGGAGGCCGGCAGTGCATTGAGACATATAGAAATATCTGACATTAACAAATTGAAATATCAAAACTCCATCAATACATGCAGTCTTGCAGAGATTGATTATGTGTGCAGCTAAGTGGTTTAGCGGACAGAAAGAAAAAACTTTTCTCATTTCCACACACACACACACACGCACATACAATCACACTTACCCAGTACAATTTTCAGAAAACTATATTCAGTGTACAAAGCCGAAATGTGAGAGTCACCATAGTCGTGTGGATTTGAATTTACAGCCATTTTCTCTAGATATCTCATATCTATCCATAAAACGGAAGGTGTTTAATATGAATTAGGACGTAATTCTCGAAATATACGGGACCACATATTGCAGTATATAAATAAAAATTATTTTAGTAGAAAATCCTAAACATGTACCAAAAAGTTAAAGTGAGTATCATTTATCGTGTGTAATCCAAAGAAAATTGAGCAGGGTGTTGTTAGAAATTAAGTTTAAACGTGTAAAGTCAAGTTAGAAACGCTTTTTGATGCAATTGTCAACAATCTTCACCCTACAAAGCGTTTTTGAGTAAGGGGAATGATAATACTATCACAACAACCAGTATAAAGTTCTGTAACAAAGTAGGCAGCAAGTTTTACACCCACAGACAGATTTTCTATAGTTAATCCAAGATCTAAAAGTAAGTTACATGAGTAAGAACACAACCTAAAAAGGGATATAACTGAGATTTTCACAACCACCCCTAATGGAGGGTTGGAAAGCAGTAATGCACATACAGTGCTCAATATCAACTACAAAATATTCCCCTTCCACGCACAAACAGAAGTGGGGTGCATTTTCAACCACTGTTCACTATCAACAGTAACCTTCAAGCAAAACACACACAAATACATATATATATCTTGGAGGAATTAAAATGTAAATGGATTAGTGAAACACGACCACGTCTCCTCGCCTTCCCGCAGCTTCACTCCTCATACTCTGTGCTCCTTGCAAGCCCTTTCCATCCCTATCCGAAACCAACACCACCACCACCACACAACAACATAAAATCATACATTTCCATTCTATCTTCAATACCCTTCATCATTATTGGCTTCTCGAGTAAACTAACTATATTACTGTCCTCCTTCACGCTAACGCCCTACACATTCAATCTGATTGTTATGAATTACAATTTCCTTGATTTAGTTTTACAAATTAGTTACCAACACCTTCTTTTTTCCACTCACATTTCTCACCTTTGGAAATATTAAACAATTGTCAGGGAAGATGCAAGTTAGGTGTCTAAAATTGTTATTATCAGAATGGCAATATAAATTAATGTCTAATGAAGACGACTAACATAAATCAATCGGCTATATTTTTGGTTTTATTCCTTAATTTCAGCATCAATCCTTAAATTATTTATTATATATATTTATTATTATTATTATAAATACATGTAGAAGTATATTTGAGAATATAAAGAGGTAGAATGATATTCATCCATACAATTTGACAATTCTTTAAATCACAATTATTATACGACAAATTATTGGTATTTAATTAACGAATACAAAATATTGATGTAATCTATAAACTATTAATATATAAACTATTTGATAACACTCACATAGATAAAGAAAAATCAGAAATGAATAAAGAGAAATAATTTAAATGTTTATATATCAAATAGAGAATTAAGGCATCTCTTTGTTAAGCATTAAGAACGTCAAGTCTTAACGATTACCAACAAGAGTGTGGTAATCCCCATCTGCCGGCCTTTTGGAACAACCATAGGATCGTCGGCAGATGGATCGTTCAACAGTGTGCCATTTCAAATAAAAGGAAGTAAAAAAAGAGTGCCTCAAAATATACTTATTTTAAAAATGCTTAATACACAAAATTTGTAAACTAATAAAACGTCAATAATATTCTCTTAAAACAGTTTGAGGAATGAAAAATTAGGTGCATACTTTCCACTGAAAATTGATATCTTTTGGGGCGATTCTGAGGAAACGATAGTAGCTTTAGGCTTTCTACTAAAGTACAACTTCAAAATATTCGTTTTGGGACTTATACAATATTAAATAACACATTAGTAGCATTGATAGAATTCCATGCGGAGCTATAATTTTGCTATTTTTAATCTTAGAATGGTTTAAATCTTAGGAGAAAAATCATGCAATAATTCCAGATGTCAGGCAAATGTTATTCTATAATGGATTCATCATTTTAGAATAAAGTAAAAAGTACAATTTTATTAAAATTTTATGAACTATCTAACTGGTACTAACTATTGGATATATTTGAAAAAAGAGCGAAGTTCAGGAGATTGATTTTAGCCTATAAATATGAATATTTGGAGGCGGAAAACTGGACGAATTTAATTCAATTAAAAATTTTCATAATAACTAGTAGATTGTATAAACTATAATATAGTTTATTGGAAAAATGACTATAAGACTACTCTTCGCGTTACTGTCACGCGACTCAAAAAATGATCACACCAAACAAACTCCTACTGTACAAAGTAGTCATCAGACCGATGTTACTTTACGTTTCCTCCGCCTGGACCCTGAGACTAGTAACAGTAACATCAAAAAACTTCAGATAACCCAGAACAAATTCCTAAGACTTACGATTGACTCACCACGGCACACCAAGATCGACCTACTTCACCTAAAATCTTCAGTAATCCCAGTTTATTCCTTCATCCAAAATCGTCTCCTGAAACTCCTCTCCACTTTAAAATGTCATCTTAATCCACTCTATCGCGAAATAGTCTCCTATACGATCCCTCCATACAGTACAGGCATAAAAGACTGAAACCACATCCTCTCATAATATTTTTCTTAAAGCTGCAGGTTTTTCCCTGCATATTCTACCTCGCCTTATCCCAAAAATCACTATACAAACAATGGAGGAAGTTAAAATCGTAATGTACGAGGCATGTCCAGTAAGTAAGTGTACTGAGGCTCTCACGACCGGAGGGATTTTGTTTTCGACATGTTGGCTACACTGTCGTGTAGCCTGATTCCTCCCCTCCGCAACGAGACCGGTTCGAGGTCAGTACGTTGAGAACTGTCAACGCGACAATACGTTTCGTGAAAAATGTCAATCCAATTCCCGCCAAGTTGAATCGAGTGGAGGCCGGGCAAGAGTTTTTGAGACGCTACAAACTCCATGGAGATGAATTTCTCCGCTCCATCATTACTGGAGATGGAACTTGGGTTGCACACTACACACCGAAACCAAAAGGCAGTCTCAACAGTGGCGTCACACCTCTTCACCCTCCGCCAAAAAGTTCAAAACCACAATTTCAGCGAAGAAAATCATGGCATCCGTGTTTTGGGACTTCAAGGCATAATTTTAATTGAATATATGCCTCATAGAGGAGACCATCAACTCTGCAAGATACTGTGAGACCCTAAAAAAATTGCGGAGTGCGATTCAGAACAAAAGGAGATGCATGCTGACAAAGAGTGTCTGCCTGCTGCACGACAATGCCAGATCACACACGGCCAACGCCACGAAGGAAACTGCTTGCCTCGTGCATTCCGCGTATTCCCCTGACCTAGCACCTTCAGATTACTATCTCTTTACCTCCCTGAAGCTGCACATGGGTGGAAAAAGGTTTTGAACAGACGAGGAGGTGAAGGGGAGGTGGAGAAGCGGACGAAGGGGTTAGCGGGAAACTACTTCGAGGAAGGTATCGAAAAATATTATACCCCGGTTCACCACCTGCATTGAGAGGAATGGTGATGACTATGTCGAAAAATAGCTTACATATGTACTAATGTAACCAGGTAATTTTTTGTTCAAATAAAAATTTTTGTAACCTACAAAAATTCAGTACACTTACTTCCTGGACATGCCTCGTACATTGGAACTTCTATTTATTATTATTATTGTACATATTTGTAAATTTTTTAATAAAGCTTTTATCTACCCATCTATCTATCTAAACATAATTTATATTATTTAAGACACAATTTTTTTTTTTTTAACTCTTTAAATAACTTAAATTATTAGTTGTTTTTTTTAAACAACCTCTTCTAACATAAGATAAGGGTTTTGTTTTTGATTTTTCATGAAAAAAAAAAAGATTGTTACAAATAAAAAAGTAAATATTCTTGCCTCATTAAATAAAATAATAATTAAATATATTTCATTCCAAATCTCCAATTAGACAAGGCAGAAGATAAAAATGTATTAATTGCTTACTAAAAATAAAAATATTAAAAAAACTGTTTATTTAAATAAAACATTTTTGGTTGCAAATATATTATTGCACTGGGCAGGCGAGAATAATAACTTAAAAACACTTATTATTCTAATTAAGTTAGGATATATATATATATATATAATAAAGTTAATATCATTTGTTTATAAAAAGTGTTACAAATAAAAAGTACAAATGATTACATAAATATGCATAAAAACAGAATGAATTGTTTTTCAAGTGGAATAATCAAACAGAAAGGTGTGTGCAACGTGCAAAACAGAATACATGTGTTTATTGTGTGTATAAAAACACAATTGTATGCGGTAAGAGGAATGGGGGAAGGGAATATAGCAGCACAGTGCGTCCGTATGTTTGTACGTATGAGAAGCGGAATAAAAGAGATGAGAGAAAAACAAGTTATCAACATTAATACAGATGGCCGGTGAGCAGTATATCACAGAATATATAGCCACTTGTGTGCCTCCAGGGTAGAGCATGATTTTTTTAAGCGGTTTCCCTTACTTACTACATACACATATCTGTGGTATACACAAAATAATAATTTGCTCTCGCATACTCTCACCATACACATACATATACACATTGACGATACTACTCTTTGGCTACTGACTACTCTATGATACAGATAGACTTTGTGAGAGCCGACAAATACGAAACAGTTGGACAATGTCCCTTCAGATAAGACTATAATCTAATGGAGAGTAAAACTCACTTCATTACAAACTGGGTATGCTGTGTGTTGCTCCCATGTTTTGTAGTAGCCATTAATCTGTAGGCTATATTTTAACTGTTTATCGTACAAAATGTTATACAACTCTGGTGGAGTTTGTTAAAGCGTAACATCACAATCAACCAAAACCATTTCTCAAATCTAGTTCCATGGTTTACCTTCTAACCCGGACAACCTAAAAAAAAAACAGCCAAACGGCTGGAGATCAGTTAGAATTTAACTATCTAAGCAAATGAAAGCATATTCACAAACTTTACATCATTTCATTAATTTTTTTTTTCGTTGAAGTAATTTTGCTTTTCTACATAGTAATAATATGTCATTTCCGCGCTTGACATATGCGGAAGTCAAGGTAACTGGCTTGTTGTATAAATTGTTCATTAAGGATTTTTTCAATTCCTTGGAACAATCCAAGTCCCAAGTAGGACTAGTAAATTAATACCCCCAAAACAAAGTTCATAATATTTTGGTTCAGTGAATATAGCGGAGAGATATGTATTTAAGAGCTTTTGATCGGACTTATTTATTTACTTGTCATACTGGACAACTCAGACAAGCTGCCACAGAAATAAAAGAAGAAAATTATATGGAAACTTTACAGAGATATCAGAACCAACCATCAGAGATAGTGGGGAAAAAGTTAAAAACTCTTGTACAAAGAGTAAGATATAAAGTAATTAGAATAAAGGATCTAGCGGACGCTATTGGCTGGGATACCGCTGAAAGTAACCACCGGTTGACGATACGATAATAGATCTCAAAGTGCTGCTGCAAGGCAACGCCTAACCAGCAAAACCGGTGGATATATGTCGAAAGAGGAGGATCTTTACTACTTGCAGACAATCGGAGGATAATGTCGTGGATAATTGGATGATGGTCACGGATATTTGCCAGGCAATATTAGAATTGGTCAGCATTTGCAAGAGTAGGTTTCAAAGCTGCTGGATTGATATTAAATAGATTGTAAAAGTATAGACTCCTACTAATGATCGGAAATTAGGCCGCTTGCCCTAAACGAATAGAGATTTCTCGATACATGATTAATGCAGATTTAAAAATAGTTAAATTTAAAGCAAAAAATTCTAAAAATTGCAAGTGAATATGGGGGTGAATCAAAAATTAATTGACCAGTACAAAGCCTGAGATCTGATAAGTCAAAATGATGATAAGTCTAAAAAAATTTATGATCGAAAGAAATCAAATTATATACTGTCAGATTGAAAAGACAAAAAAAGAGAACTTACATTACTGAATAGCAAAGTGATATGTTACCGAGGAATCAAAAATATTGATGGGAAAAGACAAAACATTCAACATTCATACCCCGTGTTTGCTTATTGATTTTCAAGCTTAGGTTTGGACATAATTATCACCGTTTTTTTATACTTCTTTTTTTTTTAACTAGTAAAGGTGAGTTGGTAAAAACAGTTCTGTCAATTGAACGAAAACAACATATCTCCATCTGCTTATAAACCGCCAAAAAATTTATCGAAGTTATATCTCCCCAATTTTCTAATATTTATGCTAGCTAAAGGCAATCCAAAGTTCCTGGTAAAGAGTCCATTGTACTCATTGACTCAGAATTGGCTACAAAAGAGACAATTATTTATTTGCAGTTCTAGGAATGTGACAACTGTGGACTGGAATGATGTTTCTTGTCCGAATTTGGTATTGAAGGAACCTCTTAATGAAGAACACAGTGTATACTATCTTTGACCAATTGCATTTATATTCAGGAGAGGTATTCAACAGAATAAGATTACATTAGAGGTTGATCAAGGTTGAAAGAAAAGATTCGAAAATGTGGGAATTAGGGGCTAAATTTTTTTAACTTTATAATTGATAGATCTAAAAATTTGTTGTGAAATAATCACACAACTTTCTCTCCTACTCAAATTTTCAAATTATGACTTGAAATTGTTAAACTTTATAGTTAGTATACAAAAAATTTAATGAAATTCGTTTAGGTTTTCATGGAGAAAATTGCAAAAAAACTGATAAAACATTTGGTATAAACGCACTTCCGGTTTAATAATTTTCTTGAAACTCGAAATTTTTGCCAATATATTTATTTCTAATTAATTATGTCTACATGGTTGAATGTTATACAATCGACTAAGATAGCACTTTAGATGTAAATATAAACCTACTCCTCCCACAAAAGCGCCCTTAAATGAGTTTGTCCGGAGAAATGTTGCAAATAAAAGTTGTAGCTCTTCCTTCATATGTGTACTTCACACACACACTTATGATTAAAGAAAATCGTCAGAGCCACTTTTTGAGAAAATTACAAAAAAGTGACAAAAAACAACAATAAAACTTCTCAGTCAAGTGGTACTTCCGGACGGGGAAGTTTGACAGATAAGTTCGACGTATGATGATACCTAAATAGAATATCAAGTTTGAACTTCCTACGAACTATTCGTTTCACACATACACACCATTCGCTAAAAATCACTTTTTTGGTCCCAGGCGACCTCAAAACGGATATTTCCGGTGCAAACTCGATATCGAAAATTTGACAAAATTTTTTAATACTTAATCTTACTAGGAATAAGAGAAAATAAAAACGTCTTATGTCTGACTCAAATGAATTGTTGAGATTTGCAATAGCTTACACGCTTTTAAATCGCGATTTTTTATAGTTAACGCGTTTTCTGTAGTTTAGCATTATTTTTACATTTTTGTTGCACATTCTTGCATATTGTGATAAATCCTTAGGTGTCATTACTGTAATTGCTAACAGCCTGTATATGAACTAATGTTTTGTATAATGGAAATATTACTGATTAAAAAGGGTCCAAATAATCTTTATTCTTTTGTTTTATTTTAAGGCGCGTCAACATCTATGGTCATGGGCGGCCAGAGGCTTCTCAGTGCAGTGCCGGCCTCCGGACAGTGTTCTATGGTTACAGACAACACTGTCCATCACCGGACAGTGAACTGTAGAGGCTCCTAGGAAAAAAAAATCTATGAGTAGCCCAGCTGGACTCAAACCCGGTCCTCCGCGTGGGAATCCAGTACGCTAACCACATAGCTATTCCCTTTCCCTTTTAACTATTTACAATCAACACGTTACTTGAAATCTAACTTTTCTCACTTTGGTTAATGAGTTTATAGCTCAATTTAATATACTGAAATGTATTTGTGTGGATGTGTTGTGATAGCTTGTGGCGTGAGCGCTTTAGTAAAAGGCCTTGTAAGTATATATGTTTAAGAGAGTGAAGTATCAGAAATAAGAAAGTAGTCACCACTGCTAACAATAAATATATTCTATTGAAATAATAACTACAAGTTTTTTGCAAGATATTATAAACTTATTAATATACACTGATGCTAAGAGAGTGAAAAACAAGTGTTCTGCTTCGGTGTCTACAAATAAAACTATCTTAATAAATGATCTAGAATAAGTCAAATCTCTATCACTGGCATGAGTTTAAGAGAGCGATTCCTGAAGCAAATGTTCTGGCTTTGAAGCAGAATGCAGACTGTCTTGAAGGAATGCCTTCTCTTACAAAACAGTTGGCCAAGTGGCATTGTATTAATTTAACGGATTCTTGCGCCTTTGTCTCTTGGTTTGCATTGACCTAGATTGTAGTATTATACCTGGCTCTATCCCAATCACTAAATACACTATTTGAACTATCTAATTTTCACAAAACTATTTTCCAAAACTATTATTTTTCCATTTTGTTCTTCCACTACAATATTAATGGTAAAAAAAAAAAATGAAAGAAATTAATTATTCTCCTACTGATATTTCATCGTTTAAATTTACCCAATTTGTGTTATGAAAATAAAATTCAATAAAAAGAGATTTTTTATTTAAATAACAAGAGGATTTATTTTTTTTTTTTTAAATTTCCAAATGTATTGTGTATTATATAACCGCACAAAAATTTTAAATTCAATAGATCTGTTAACAATTACCTATTTATTTTATCAAGTTTTATTATATTAATACGGAGTGCTTTAATGCCATTAAGTTTTTTACTGAATTTATATACTATGTTACTTTTTTTTTTACTTTTCTTACTCTGTAATTTCCTGAGTTTATCGGTCACTCAGAAAAAAGTATTTTTAATGAATGCTTTACATGTAAGTAAATTTGGTTATGAACTAGATATCCCAAAAACAAAACAAAAAAGTTGCAGATAGCTCAAACTATTCCGCTTAGGTCAGAACAATGAATGTGACAACATTTCGTTTGGTTAGGATTAGGAACATCAATTGAAAGTGTGAATTTACTGAATGGTTTTTTTCCAATTTTTCGTGATTTTTTTTTTATTTTTGGAAAATAGCTTTTAACAATTTCTTTTAAATTGCCTAAATTATCCGATGCACTTAAATGCCGATCACTTTTATTTGAAATATTTTCCCGGAAAAAATTGATTTTGGAGGGAATGTTATGTAAACATTGAAAAATGTTATGTAGATTAGTTTAGTGCTACATTTGGCGCTCTCTTCTTTGGTTGCTATGTAATCGCTTTACTATTACCTGCTTTCGGTAAATACATGTAACCTCACCAACTACTGTATTTATGTTAGAGCTGTAATGGCATCTAGCAGAATGGCATCCAGCAGAGAGAACAGAGGCTCTCTCTGGTTAACAGAGACTACTCTCTGACTTAGGCAGGCTAAAGTAGGAGAACCTGTGTATATAAGCCAGTAAGAATCTATCTAGATCTATCTATCAGATTCAACCATACATCGCATCGTGTCACATCTCTATTCCCATCTTTTATTCTATGTTTCATTATAAAGTCCAGTACAGTTTGTGTAAACTTATAGCTACATTATAACAGTGCCTTCATATCTCGTCTAATTAATCAATCCTAATTTCTCTCCTCAACAACTCCATTATATTTGATGTAATGGCATCTAGCAGAATGGCATCCCCAGAGAGAAGAGAGGCTCTCTCTGGTTAACAGTGACTACTCTCTGATTTAGGCAGGCTAGAGTGGGAGAACCTGTGTATATAAGCCAGTGAGAATCTATCTAGATCTATCTATCAGATTCAACCATACATCGGATCGTGATTTTCCAAATTTTAGGAAAATTAGTAATTTTTTTATAATAATTTTAGAAAGATTTCACAGCAGAATTGTTTTGCATTCATTAATCATTACGTTCAAAAAAAAATTTTTTTTTTTGTATTTAAATCCGCACGAGATTTCGATTCCCGGTCTTGGCCACAAATTTTTAATTAGTTTACAATAATTTTATTATATGAATATGAGTAATATATAGGGGAAGGTAGGGCTTGTTGTTAGGCTGGGAAACCCGCAGGGACGCCTAGATCCCCACGCCTAGTCCACTTCCCCCTACGGGGATACGCCATTTGTTGTTGTGTATTTGTTTCAGAGATAGCTTTGATAAATTTGTTTAAATACTTGGGATTAGCGTAACGTCAGACCAATTACTGCTCACCAGTATGTATACTTTTCTTTTATCCCAACTTACTCTTACACTACTAATGAATATAACAAATAAAGTGAAAACACGTTAGGCAAGTCACTTACTTCTTCAGGGAACTAGGTTTTCTGCGTATATTCTAGCATTACCAGAAACAACACTGACCCAAGTAACATTTACACATTACACAAGGTCTGCAGCGATAGTTGATTTGGGCAACGAACAGCAACAACATACTGTTGTTAAAGTATAATTTTTAAAAAATCGGCTTAGAAAAGCACTTCCTAAGTGGTCAAAGTTGCGAGATATGCGAGTGCTGTTTATTGTAACCAGTTCCCGCTAAGATTCTGTTGCATATGGCGGCATTGTGTGACTTTCCTCAAAATATCATAGTGAAAGCTACATTTTATTATCGAAACCGAAAGCTGTGATCTCAAAACTACTAAAGGTAAGGCTTTCATATTTATGCTGTTAAATCATACATCTTTCAACAATAATTTCAATCAAATATGGTTGCGCTAGTATTTTTTGACGTATGTGTTAACGGATTAATTAGTGAAACACTTGGTTGGAGCATGGAGCATGTTGTTACAGTGTAACAACTTACCCCACTGCATATCTTAAATCAAATCATGGCAGATCGTAAAAGAAATGAAGAAGCCAAAAACGAGAATGTGGGCAATTCTAGCAAAAAGAAAATCTGTGTCTCCAAAGCTGCGAATAAGAATAAAAAAACAAATAATTTCCTATCATCATGTTCCGGCGAAGAAGATGAGATCTGGCTGAAATGTCTAAAAGTATGGTCGCAGTCAAAAGGTGAGGAGAAAATTGGGTTGAATTCATGCAATGCAAAAGATGGGCCCGCCCATTCAAAATCTGTTAAAAATGACCCTAGATATATTTGCTACAATTGTAACTCGGACTTTTGTTAGATGGGTAGTGACAGTGAATAGAAAGTGATTTAAGTTTGTCAATAATTAATAATCAATAATCAATAAGTAAATAATAAATCAAGCATTTAAGTTTGTAATAATCCATATATTTAGATCATAATCAAGCTGCTATTATTATTATTATTATTATTATTAAAAATAAAGATCTGATAATTTGGTTATTGAACATATTTCAGTTTTATTTCCTTAAAATAAACACTTACCATTGTAAGTACATTGCAAGTACATACATTGTAACCACTTACCGTCTGCATGTAACAACAAGCTCAAGCCCCACCGAAGTGCATGTTATTACAGTATGCGTATTTTAATAGAATTTGAATTTTTTACATGTTACTTCATTTTGAAAAATCTCAAAAAAATATATAATTAGTAGAAATAAATGAGACAACAAATTCATCAATTTTCAGGAAATTTTGAGTGCAACATACTGCAATTAAAAAATGTTAACTAGAATTCGTAATAATTAGTCCCAACCTCCCCTACTAAAGAATTTTTACTATCAGCTGCCCCTCTCCGTTATCCGACACCTGATCGATTATTGGAATTATAAATTATAAAGTAAGGGTGAAAAAAATTAATATTATTTTGCTTTACATTGATATGGGTGCTTCTAAGTGTAAAAGATATTGCTTGTAAATCTTAAAGAGCTGAACAAAATTTAACTCCTTCAAAAGTGCCTCAGCATTCAGATTTGTTATTTCTTAATTTTTGACTTAAGACATCGGACCAAATATAAATGTTCTAAATGTTTAAAATTAAAAAAAAATAAAGTAAAAAGGAATGGAAAAAAAATTAAAAAATGGATAAGTTGGCATTACAATGATAATAAATGTATATAATAATTTTATTTAAATAATTAGAATAGATGTGGTAAACTTGAAACCATTTATAAATACAGTAATATAAATTAGGATTATGTATAAAAGGACTAAGCCTTCATATATAATATATATAATCTTTCGAGAGATATATATATATATATATATATATTTATAAAGTTATATTTGTTGGAATATGTTGTTTGTTAGTTTATTATATAAAGAAAAGATGATTGTATCAGTTTGCTCTGTGTTACAGATATATATACATACGTGGCAGTATTTAATCTAGTAGTTTATACCGGTAGCCAGTAGACAGTGAGACTAGCAAACACTTTCAACTGTCCTTATGTTATATGTAGAGTATTGCATTTAATGATTTATTAATACCAACAGTGTAAATTTTGTTCACTTTAATATACTATAATAATATTATGGACAATTTATGATGCACCAGAATTTTACTTTCTTGATTACAGAAGTAACAGATTGGTTAGTGTGTCTGTTTGTCCACAGAAGTCTCTCTCCAAAGCTACTACTGTTTTTTTTTTTGCTTTTTTTAACATTCTTCATCTTTCTATGTATCAACACAACAACTCACGGCTAAACCACTCACAAAATATCTCGCTTTATAAATTAAACATTTATAAGATATATGTGAATAAAAATAGAGGATTAGATAATAATTTTTATGGATGACAAATTGTCAAAACTATGTTATAATACTACATTATTTATTTATAATCATTGAAAAGTTAAAATGAAGACAGATAGAGAGAGCGAATTCTGAGAGGGTCTGTTTTTTATGTAATATGTATAAAGTTTACAAACAATTCTTTTGTTCTTGAAAAAGATCTGTGCATTTTACATATAATGTAATAGGTAAATAATGCAAGTTGCACAGCTTGCACTAAGTACTCACTGACGAGCATCACACTACAATGTAATATATTTTCAAACTATACTCTGGGTTTATTAACGTGAATAGCTTATATACTATAACTAGATGATACATAAATGACTAGCAATCTCACATTGTAAGATACAAGGGCAGAGAGTGTGGCTATAAACCCCCCCTCCTGAAGCCCTAGGACATCCATTATGGTGGGTCCATTATGTCTACGATTTTTCGTTTATTGGTTGCTTGTAGAATGGTCATAATAAAGCCAAATCCACTGTAATCTGAAAAACAATATTTAGATAATAGTGTGGTGTCTTCCTGGACATCGCTCAGGCGTTTGACCGGGGGCTTGGCATGCAGGGGACCAGGTTGTGGAAGCTCAAGGGAGTTCTTCCCTCTACCAACTATATGATCCTAAAATCATACCTGTCTGTTCGTTTCTTCTGGGTTCGTTCTGGCTCCTCCAGGTCTTCTATCTTTCCAATGCAGGTGTACTCCAAGGCAGTGTTCTTGCTCCTCTCTTATATATTTTCTATAGTGCAGATATCCCTTCCCATCCAAAAACAATCCTTCATTCCTTCGCTGATGACACATGTGTTATTGCTCCAAATCCCGATCCTGTTTCCGCATCCCGTGCACTACAATCCCATATCATCTCTCTACAAGACTGGCTTATCCGGTGGAGAATAAAGGTCAATCCCTATAAAAGCAAATGCATTTCGTTCACCCTCCGTCGCGCTACTCTCCCGCCCATCCTCCTTCATGGGACCATAATACCAACAGTCGACAAAGTCCGATATGTAGGACTTTAACTAGACAAAAGACTTACTTGGAATCCGCATACACGATTAAAAAGACTTGAACTAAGCAGACGTTACAAACTTCTCTCGAGACTACTTGACCGACGCTCTAAACTTTCCCTTGAAAACAAAAGTCTTATCTACAACACTATTATTATAAAGCCCCTCTGGACATACGAATGCTGGGGTTCAACCAAGCATTCCAACTCCTATCGCATTCAAGCTTTTCAATCCAAAACCCTCAGAAGAAATACCAATGCTCCGTTCTATGTTTCCAACCTAACCGTTCACACTGACCTAAAAATCCCTTTTGTCCATCAGTTCATAAAATTACGTTATAACAAATTCCATGACCTCACATCCAACCATTCTAATCATTCAGTCCAACAGCTCTCTTCTCTTTCTATTCCACACAACCCTTCCAGGAGACTGAAACGCCACTGGCCGCGCGACCATCTAACTTCTTGTTAGCATTTTTTAGTAATAATTAGGGAGTACCTCCACTGGGAGGTATTTCCTAACAAGACATTCACGCCCTTTTGTATGACTACCATCATATTCACTTATAATACTCTTTTTATAGTTGTGGATTTCTTAATAAAATACAAAAAAAAAGATATTAGTGTACAAAATTACGAATAAACGGTATGTAGTCGTCATTGAAAGTGCACAATGTGTAATTGTTAATGAGCGTGTATTTGGTGGTAAGTTAAATTAGGCCTGGTGGGCTTGCTAAACCCAAATAGTTAGAATAGAAAGATGGTCATAAGCATTTAAGCGGTTGGCAATTCATTACCCAATTGGAGAAATCTAATTCTTGCTAGACTCTTAAAGTGTCTCTTCCTGAGTCCAGCAAAACATGCAGTGGTCACTATTTGGCAGATTATGTTTTCCCTGAGATACAGCAGCCCCCCCCCGATTAGAGTTGCCCACTTCGGCGAAGAATTGCTTGCAATTGCACATTAGCTTAGAATTAATCTGGTAGTCATAGTTGATTATAATTACAGACGAAAGGAGTATAGCACCATTTTAGAATTCCTCGGTATTGTATATTTTAGCCACCAACTCCGCTTGGAAGGCTGTTTGTTGCCCAAATCAACCCTGTGTAATGTGTAAATGTTACTTGGGTCAGTGTTGTTTGGTAATGCTTGAATATACGTAGAAAACCTAGTTTCCTGAAGAAGTAAGTGACTATCCCACTTTTCCTAACGCGTTTTCGCTTTATTTGTTATATTCATTAGTAGTGTAAGAGTAAGCTGAGATAAAAAAGAAGTATACATACTGGTGAGCAGTATTGGTCTGACGTTACGCTAATCCCAAATAGTTAAACAAATTTAACAAAGCTATCTCTCAAACAAGTACATAATAAGTGGAGTATTTGTGCAAGCTGTATTCGCCAATTGAATTAATGAAATCAAAAAACGTCAGTTTTGAAGTTAGACTTTTTTACATTCTGATATTCCCATCCATAATCATCAGAACCAAATTATCAATTACATTAAAAGAAGAGGAGGAGATGCTTCCGGACGAGGAGGAGGCATTCGCCAACGTTTCACCATAAATAAATATGACTCTGGATTTGGCATCGGGTTATAGGGTACCCTTGTATCACGATAAGGGAATTTTTCCATCATTACTAAACGGCTAATAGGATTGGTCAGGAGACTGATTAAAAGCAGTAAAAATTGAGGCCTAGCATTCCTGAACAGAAATGACAGTAATTATATTTGTCTTTTAAAATTCAAGACGGGATTTAGTGCCTATTTTGGCAATTTATAGCCATTTAGCAGTTAACATTAATGATGATTAGGAAAAAAATATTTTAATTATATTGCATCTATAAAATCTAGTATTGTATATTTCCCATGTACAATATAATGGTATTAGATACTTTTAAAAATACCATGTCTCTATCTTTTCCGCGGACAATATATCATTTTTCTCCATTGAATAATAATTGATTTCTAAGAATCAAATTTTATGAGGCCCTTCCCTTTTCTACAGTTTGATTAATCAAACGAAGAGCAAATAGGGCGTTAAATATCTAAATATTTAAAAAATTCTATTTTGTTTGAACTTCTTTCAATTAAATAATTATACCACGCTTGTGTGGGGACTTTAGTTCAAAATTCCGTAATGCTTATTCTGCTTGCCAAGTTTTCTTTAAATTCTGACCAAATTCAAAGACATCGCTTATCTAAGCTATAGCCGGGTATTACCAAGAATTTAGAATAAAGCAAATTGGAAAAAGTAAAAATTGATTTTAACATGATACAAAAAGAGTACGAGTTATTAGGCGATTCTTTGAAGTACATTTTTCTACAATGGTATAATTAATAATAATAATAATAATAATCTTTATTAATTCTTGTTGAACAAAAAAAAAAAAAAAACATTATTTTTCCAAGAACAATTTTGAAGACATACTCATGGTCACACGACCGTCTGAGAAGTTGCCATATGTTTATATCAGAATAATTAAACAATATTGTAAAATAAAAGGATAAGTACAAATAATAGGTATAAGCAGAATGTGAAAATATGTAGTATCTTCTTAAAAAATAAATACCTCACAATCCTAGTAATAACAAATCAGAGTTGAAACTAAACACATTTATACAAAGAAAAGAAAGATAAAACTGATTAAAATAACTTAATAAGAATAAGTCTAAAAATTAAATTGTTTAACTAAAAAATATCTATAATTCCAGGCAGATTTGCAGTAGTTAATTAAACTTAACCAATCCTTGCCGTCAAGGTATTGTAATAGTTCTTCGAAGTTTAGAATATCTTTGTCAAAAAAACTTTACCCGAAATTCTCACAAAATGGGGCATTTGGCAATAAAGTGCGGGACATCCTCATTTTCTCTCAAATTACACAAGGTGCAAATTTTTATTGTTTTATTAAAGTCATAATAATTTAAATAAAGTAATTCTCCTCTAACTTTTATGATCCAACTAATCATCGAACTGTCAAGGTTAATATTATTGATATAATTGTAGCTCTTTAGGGATTTATTCAGAGTGTGATGTACGCTATGTAATGCATGTTTTTATAAGTTTCTAATAATTTAACCTTCATTTATTTAAAATATCATTTATCAATGGTATAATTAGTTATTTAGTATTAAAAAAAAAATTAAGGAGTTTTCGTAAAAACTAATTTTATAAATATTTATTTGTTGATAAGATATATCTAATGGATTCACGGGTTATTTCTAGAAATTAATTTTAGATTTTATGCTATTTTTAACAATAAAAAAAAAACAAAAAACCTGCAGAATTAATTTAAGGAATATTTAGATTAAACAGATATAAATTGTTTAAACATTAATGCTTTTTTTATCTATTTATTTCCTAGGGCTGAAACAACCTTAAGTAAAATTAAGTCTTCACCTAAAACCTTATAACTTACGAATCTATTCCAGTTATAAATTGCAATTTTAATTATTAAAAGCACTTTTGATAAATCCAATTTTCATGCTCCAAAAGATAGATAATATATTTGTCAAAATTGTTTACATTGGGATCAAAGAAATGAGGGGAAAAAAACAACAAAAATCACCATATAATTTGGAAATGAACATGGAAGGAGGAGAGAGAGTAAAAGGACCAGATTGGTGAGATTTTCTTTCAGAAATTGTAACATTCAGCAAGTACACTAACTGGACAAGTAATAATGCAGATGGAAAATAGTGTGCAGTGGGAGGGGAGGGGTGATAGAGCCGGGACAGAAAGACATTTAGGAGGACAGTGGTTAGTGATCGACAACATCACAATGGACACTTCCGTGGGAACATTCTCTCTCTATAACAGAAGAAGATGATGATGATGTTATCAATCTGAAGCACTTTTCTTCTTAACATCTCTCCTCTCCCTCATACTTCTTTATTATTCCTTATTTCCGGCTCATTGCGCCCAGTTATAATATTTTTTATTTTATATATATATATATATACATACAGATCTTTACAAATATGCCGTAAATTTTACACTGTTATGAACTTGTCGCCTGTTTTCAGAAATTTTCAACAAACTACATTTTTTGATGGGTAACAGTTTATATTCGTATTATTCCATTATTCCGGTTCTCTAATAAAATATTTTTCAAAAAAAAATATCAAAACTATTTTATTTTAGTATCGTAACTCAAATAAAATAAAAACGAGCCAATTAAAAAATTATTTATGGTATAAACGGAAGTGAGGTTGTCAAGATTTTCTCTTTCCGAAAAAGGTTTTTAACAATTTTCCTTAACTTGGACTAGCTAGCTACACATTTATAATATCATCTCATTTGAAAAATATTAAGAAGTTTACAGAGAACTTTAGCATAGCAACTGCTGTTTCCTTCTGGTGAACGCTGTTTTTTTGTTTTGTGTTATTTTGAAAGGTGCACAACATCTAAGGGTATGTCCACACTGGTGCAATTTTTCTTTCAAGAGAGGCATGTACACACATATACGCGTCATAGCGCACGGTGTGATGAACGAGAGGCATGCGTTATTACATACCTCATAGGCCTTTATTTTCATGACGCAACCACAGCGCACGTGAATCCAACTACTTGGATTTATAGTTCAACATTCTATGCGTCTTGTTGATCTCGCTACTTGTTGTGTGATATTTTTATAGGTTATATATTATGTAATTAAATTTTAAATATTATTTAATTATTAATTTAATAATAATTTTATTAGTAATTGATATTATTCAACAATTATTATTAATTAATAATATCTCTGACAGCAGATTTCTAATTGTCTGTAATCAAGAGACACTTGATTTTTATAGAAGATTATCTTCCTCAAACAGTTTTGTGGAATGTAAATTCAAAATTATATGCCAACAAAAGTGCGAGAAGTGATGCTTGTTCCGTGGTACTTGATGTAGAGATCTCATACCATTATCATTGGAATTAACTACTCTCCATGTGCCTTAAATAACTTCACCAGTGCTTTCATCCTCGTGATCGAAACTTCCAGAAGGTGAATACTGTCTTGCCGCCCGGAGAAAATTATGAAGCAGAAGACAAGTTAACCAACTATATCAACCACAGTCCCAATAACTGCAATTTCTCTAGGCTTACGAAAAATTCTGTACGCTGGCGCCAACAACCCAGCGTTTTCAACAATTTTCCTTGCTCTCGATAGCCTGTAATTAAATACTGTTTTCGGCGAGCGCTTATTAAGGTCAGTTGCAAATGGTTTCATAAGATGAGAGCTCGCTGCTTTTTTTTCTTTTTCGTGCACTTTACAGAAACAGGTAACCTGCACAAATAGCTAATGCCGCTTCTGAATCCATCGACAAAATGCATACTGAACGGATGATGAAGTGTGGACAGCAAATTGAATGCCTCAAGAGGCATGCGCAACGCATGTTGAAATGGAAAGAGGAAGCGCAAGTTGAAAGGGAAGAGGAAGAGGAAAGCGCACAAGTGTGGGCATACCCTAAGGGTCCTTCGCACCTTTTATCTTAACTCTGATGAGCACTACACTGATTGGGTTAAACTACTCGTTACCTAACGACAACTGGCCTAACATATAATAAATCGAAACTATATATTTGTTTCTATAACTACGTGGGATGGAGTACTTGATATTCCTCGCACCTCTCATGGATCATAGCCTAAAGTAAAACTAATATGTACATTGACTCTATAATTTACACTTATCATTACGCATTCATACAGACAAACATACCAATAAATACTTACATAATTAAATCGCTCAAACTAATAAATACCTCCAAGCAAAAATGGACAGTCATACTACACATATACGCACTAAACTGAATTTGGGATGGAATACTCAATATTCCTCGCGCCTTTTTTTTTTTATTGATATTTACACCTTTATAAAGCTTAACAATAGTAAATTTGTTAATTGTGCACAATTAGTAGAAACAGGAGCGGAGAAGTCACTCAGTAGTGAAACTCCGAGTTATTCAGTAAGTAGATCACGAGGCCACTGACGTTTTAGTCTTCTTGTTGAATTTATAGGGTTAGTTAGGGATGCAAGTTCACGGCTAAATCAGAAACTAAACCTACACTTTTTTTTTCTTTCATTTATTTGAAAATTTACAACTGCTGGTATGCTTGCGTAACCAGCAACAAGTAAATGAGATGACTTACAATCACGGGAATGGAGAAATCACGCAGTGGTGACCCTCCACATTATTTCGCTGCGCACTTATAAGAGATCGCGAGGCCACTGCCGCCTCAGCCATCGAGGAGGGTTATCTGGAATGGCTGCAGAGGAAAGTTGGTGAATTAATGGATTGTGATGTTGTGCAAGACGGGTGTGAAATTTGCGGTAACGTATTTGGGCCAGGTCACTTATAAATGGAATCTGGAGATCAGAATGTATTGTCAAGTTAGAAACGTAAAACGGAACATTGGTTATACAACGGAGTATTTTGATAGGGTTTGGAGGCGGTGGATGTTGGAACGCTTGGTTGAGCCCCATAACTCGTGTCCGTAAGTCCAAATTGGTTTTAATAGGAGATTGTAGATAAGTAATTTGTTATTTAAAGTTAGTTTTGAGCGTCTGTCTAGTAGTCGCTTGATTAAACCTACACTATTTACACTATATTCTTTCGTACCATTCATACATTGCCGGGGTGCCAATCCCGACATAGACCCTCCACTTCAGAAGACAATGGCTCCCCCAATTATGGTGGACAACGTAATTTTATTCAGAGATGGTGGACAATATAATTAATTACATTCAGAGGGAATGAACTCTTCTATCCCATTCACCATTATTCATGTTGTAATGTTAAGCAAAACATAAATAATCCTTATTAATAATTATTAAAATTTAGAAATGTGAATATAAATTTATCAATTAAAACAGCAACAATTGCCGTTAAGAGCTAGCTCCAACATGCATTGCTGGACAAGATGATATGTGTGGAAATCTCAGGTTGTTTGTGTCATCCCAGTTCAGTGGCAGCAATACGAGAAAGGAAATATGACTTGGGGCGCTAATAACCGCAGTTGATGCGCCCCACCACCAAAATTGGCCTTAAGAGAAAGTCTTGTGATAGTTCCGCAGCAGATTTTTACTCCAATAAGAGGAAGTATTAAGAGCAAGCAAATTTTCTAAATTGAGTTTCTACCGGAAGTGCATGTTGGCAGCCCTGAATACAAACAAAATGTTTTCAGCGATTGGCTAATCTTTTTATGAACGAAATATTTCAAAAACTCGTAGGAAGTTCAAACTCGATGTTTCGGTTAGGTATTGACACCGTAACTGCGCATCTGACACGACGGTTTCCATCAAAATCCACCTATCGAATGTGTGATTCTGTTAAAAGTTTTTTTTTACCTCCACCAGGTTTTGGTGATTTATCTATAAAATGGCTCCAGCCATTTTTCTTTAAACTTCGCATACTAACTAGAC